>QJPP01001465.1:0-21752 GCA_003996215.1 Jaltomata sinuosa
TCCGTCTTATGCGATATCGGATATAAATATGTTGAATGCCATATTTGGCATAATAAAGGAGCAAATATATCCTCAACGTCAAACTCATATGTCTTACGTGATATCGGATATAAATATGTTGAATGCCAGACTTGGCATAATAAATAATAATAATAATATCCTCAACATTAGACTCCTCCATCTTACGCGATATCGGATATAAGTATTCTGAGTGCCAGACTTGGCATAATAAAGGAGAAAATATACCCTCAATGTCAGACTCCACCATCTTACGTGATCTCGGATATAAGCATGTTGAGGGTCGATCCTGCACAACAAGTACGACTTAGGGACGCCTATGAATGTCATCCTCTTTGAAACTAGCCGGTAGAGGGAAATAGTCTTCGCAGGGGATGTGTATCTACGGTATTGAATGATAATGTGGATGATCATGCAATGGTCCTCGTGACATGGTCCTCGCGACATGCAAATGCAATGGCTCTCGTGGCATGGTCCTCGCGACATGCAAATATGATGGCCCTCGTGGCATGGTCCTCGCGACTTACAAATATGATGGCCCTCATGTCATAGTCCTCACGACATGAAAATATGATGGCCCTCGTGGCATGGTCCTCGCAACATACAAATATGATGGCCCTCGTGGCATGGTCTTTGTGACATAAAAATATGATATGTTCCTCTTGACATGGTTCCTGCGATATGATGCCATATAGTACAATGCAACATAATATAATATGATGCAATGCGATGTGACATAATATGATGTGACATAATGCTTATGCCATGTAATGTTGTATAATGCAATATGATGCAATGCAACATGATGCAATGTGACATGGTGCAATATCAATGCAAAATGTGATGCAATATAGTGTCGTATAATGCAATGGCCCATGGTAAATTCGTAGAAAACATCACCTCTGGTCTTTGTTTTGTCATGTCGACTCCTTTATGGATACCTGTGCTCAAGACAAATGGTTAGTAGACACGGTGTCGCTCTTACTAGCGACCATAGTCAAATTTAAAAACTTTAAAGGCGACATTTATGAAGCGAATCAAAACAGACTTTCATTTGAAATGTGAATGAATGGTCGTGTCCATTTTTGTGGACAGCCATAAATACCATCTTTGAACATCGTTTGTTCGTGGTAATTTCTGTCTTATCCAGGATTGACGAAGAATGATGTCGATCTCTTATTTGGTGTCCTAATTCAAAACTGACCAAAATGTCCTGATCCATTTGGGGACTTGAGGACGTTGTCAGTCTCTCTTTATCTGGTAGTTTCTGTGAACTACAAGAAGATTCGCCCATTCTAGGGACTTTTGCCATCTTTGGATTCTTTCCACTGCTTTGGCTTTTCTCGCCAAATTTTGGGGCGTCTGGTCTCGTTGCATTTATTTGAACGTGTTGGATTACGAGGGACTACTTTCTAACATACTTTTAGGGAAAACCTATATCCACAGAAAAATTGATAGTTTTTTGTCGAAACTGGTCTGTGTTGACCTCCTTCGATCATCTGCTCCTTGCTTTGTCTGTTTTCGGGTCCTTTCCTCTCTCGAGTGCTCATCGTCCTCGACTCCCCATTCATGGTAGACATAAGACAAAATCAAACTACAAATAAGTAAACTAATCTTTTGTAAAGACTTGTCAAACAAGTTCTATGGGAAACAAAGATTTTGAAAAAGGATAGTTTGAAAAGATCTATGCCCGTCATGTCATGTGCTATCTCAACGAATGTCCTTTACTCGAGGCCTTGACGTTTCTGACATACCATTGGTGGACTCTAGAGATCCTTTGTCATCCTAGCTGGGGGAGTTCAAAATATTTTTTCAAAAATCTATCATAGCTGGGGATTAATCCCCCTCGGACTTTGTTATAACTGGGAATTTTTTGAAGTAGATTTTGATCCCTCGGTGTTGGGGAACTCTTCAGAGTTTAATTCCAAACTCTTTAATGAAGCCTGGTGCCCCAGTTAAAGGTTTTGCGATGAATCTGACTCCATTGGCAAGGGACTTGAGACTCTGTGGTATTACGAGATTCTTTCTCGATATACATTTTGTATTTTGACTTCCTTGGAGACGATCTTCGCCTTCCGAATTTTTGAGATTCCTTTCTCAAAAATTCTTCCCCAGTTTCCATTTTCTCGGTGATATGACCAAGCCGTTATGGCGCTTACGTATCCTGTTGAGGCAGGAATCAGGTCAGATATAGTTCCCACACTTGTAGTGGGAGAATGTTGGAAATAAACAAAGGGGTGACCGAGGCCAACAAAGGCCGCCTACGTATCTCATTCTTGAGAATTCAGGTCAGACATAGTTCAAGATAGGAAGGAGAAAGATAGATTTTCCTAAAGGGTTGATCGAAGCTGACACAGGCCACCTACCTATCTCATTCTTAAGGATTCAGGTCAAACGTAGTTCATACAAAGAGGATAGGGAATTTTTTAAGCTTTTACTAAGTGCAAAAATGATTACAATTAGAAAGTGTGATTACAAGGAAAGAAATAGAAGGAAAATAAATTGTCTTCAGGCGTAGTATCTCTTCACAGCATCAGAGTTGTTATAGGCTTGGGCCATACTTGATCATCCATCTTGGACAAAAATCAAAATTCCTCCTGATAACACTTTGTGGATGACATACGGTCCTTGCCAATTAGGTGCAAACTTTCCTTAGTCTCCTTGGAGGGAAGGATTAATGGTCTATTTCCCATATTGACCAATAAGTTTTGGGAGATGATGTTTGTGCTTATTCTTGTCCTATTATTGTAGGACCAATCAAAGATGTCGATGTATGACTTGAGCAGACTGATAAGTTATTTGTTTTACACTTTTGACAAATGAACACCGACGTTGATCTCTTTAACTTGACCGTTGCCTCCCATATTGACCACCTCGAACTCTTTTAGGTGGGGCCTTTCTTGGTCTTCAAAGTTCTTGGACTTCTTGGTTGTTCGTTCAAAGACCATGATGTCTTCAACATCCTCCTCGAAATCATCATCATCTAGCTTTATTTAATTGTTAAGCTCTTGACATGACATGACAGTGGCAGATTTTAACTTATTATTACTGAAATCGAAACAAATCAGGTTAGATAATCAACAAGTAAACACAAATGATTTTAAACAGTAAACATTTTCAAAATGAGGTAGCTTTTATTGAAATCCAAAAATATTTGCAAATTATGGCTATAACCAGAATGAATGTGGGTCTGTGCCTTTTGGAAAGCGGTAAAATAGTACGAGAAAATTGAAAACATAAAGGGTGAGTCACGGAGCCTCATCCATACCATCACCAATTTTTTATAAAACACAGTCTTTGTCTACCCAGCCAAGCGGAGTGTCACGAGAGGAGTTGCAACCCAGTTCTGTAGATTTTCACCGGGCTTGGCATCCCTTATCATGATTGCCTCGGAGGTTTCTTCTGTTATAACATCGCATTTCTCAAACAGCTTTCCGATTCCATCCTCTAACTCGTTGCTTGGGGGACCAATATGCACCAGGAATGACTGATATAAGTGAGGGAGTGGCTTAGGCGATCCTGACTGCTTCTTTCCTTCAACTCTTGCTTTATTCTCTCGAGCTACGTACCCTAGTCTATGCTTAGTTATCTATCCGGGGATAGTCAATGTAACACCCCCAAAGATTCTAGGCTAAGATCCAAACCCATTTGGATTAAGTGTGATGGTCATTTCTTAGTATGGTAGTACATTTGATGCGAATCATGTTCATAAGAAACTTCTTTCAGCAAGTTAAGTTGAAAGCATCCTAGCCATGGAAGTTTTCATACAAGATTAAGCTAGGATCAAATTCAAACGATCATTTCTCTCATAATATAACGAGTTAGGTGGCCTATAACCCACCAAATTAAAGGTCTTCGAGTCTTCGAGTCTTCTTTCCAATGCCACCGACCACGCCTTAATCCGAGTCCGGAGTAAAAAGTTATGTTCCATTTACCGAAAAGATGTTTGTCTTACCAGAAGTCCATCGAAATTAAGGAGTTAAAACGGAAGAGACAACAGTCCATTTTCAGGGAAAACGGTACGTTTCTCCAACCATTTTCAGAGCCAGAAACTCCAAAATTTCAAAAGTTAAAATGGAAGGGACAACTGTCCATTTTCTGGGAAAATGGACTATTTTCCGGGAAAATGGACTGTTTTCCCAATCGTTTTCAAGACCAGAATTCCCAGAAATTTCAAGAGTTACAACGGAAGAGACAATGGTCCATTTTCTCAACCGTTCCCAGGACCAGAAACTCCAGAATTTTTAGTAGTTAAAACGCTCCAGACAATGATCCGTTCCCCCAGACAATGGTCCATTCCGGCAACCGTTCCTGACGCATTTTCCCTTTCCTAGACCAATCTGGATTTAATTTTGTGTTGCCTATAAATAAAACTCTTGGGGTATTTTCACTCCATTTTTTTTTAGCAAAGTCCCTCAAATGAATAGTTCTCCTCTCAAGTTAGTTTCAAGAAAGAAGAAAGAGGTTTTCTCTAGCTTTCTCTCAGAATCCAAAGGTTCAACCAAGGAATCTTCGTCCAGGTATGTGGGATTTCACAAGTGGGTTCCTTTCACCCATTAGAACCCTGGAATTCAGTTAGTTCCTTTAGTTTCCTCATGATTGATTAGACCTAGGGTTTGTAAACCTTAGAGATTTACTTATTACTCAGATGTTATGATCTACGTGAAATTTTGTGCATGTTTCTTGGAAGGATTAGTACAGTTCATGCTTACAATACAGAACCCTAGCTTGTGATAATTTCCAGCATTCCATAAATTATACTTGCTAGACAGATCTGCCAGATAATCAGTTTCTCCGAATTTGAATGCCATAATCTTCAGTATGTTTATGTTGCATTCCCAGATAATTCATTCAGTTATGTTCAAAATATGAATGTTATTTGTTTCAGTATCAGTATATTTCATTCTCAGTAAATTATCACTATTTGAGCTATCCAGTATTTCAGTTTGCATTCATGGCTTATGTATTCAGTGGGAGTAGACTTAGTACCGAGCGGACTAGGGGATGAGGGCTTAGCTGTAAGTTTAGGCTATGACTTTAGCAGCAGTCCCCAAGTCCCAGAACTACGGCACCACCGTAGGTTCAGAGGAGTCAGCTGCCAGACTAGGTTGTACATCTTTGTCCCTTGTGGACATCAATTTAGTGGATCCATGTCAGTTTAGTTTCTACCCTTGGCAAGGTTGAACGCCCTTCGAGTCAGGGTTACAGATTGGCCCCATAGTTAGATCAGCTTGGGATATGTCGGTTAACAGTATCGCCCACAGTCCATATTCAGCATTGCATTGACCATGAATCCAGCTTTTCAGTTATGCAGTTCAGCATGTTACAGTTACATGATTTATACTTGGCCATTGCATCCAGTTCAGCTTTCAGTTATATTTCAGCATATCTATTTCTGGCTCAGTTTATATGTATATATATTGTTCAGTTGCATATATATATATATATTGTTCAGTCCAGCCTGTATCCTGCATGCTCAGTACATTCAAAGTACTGATGCATACTTTTGTGCTTCATCATTTCATGATACAGGTTCAGGCACTCAGCATACAGATCGCGCATAGTTTGACCTCTGGTCCGTACTCAGCAGCCCAGTGGTGAATCCTTATTCATCCGAGGATAAGAGACATGCCTTTATTTCAGTATTTATCTTCAGTTTTCAGATTCATATGAGTTAGCTGGGGGCATGTCCCATCAGCTCTTATTTTAGTTAGATGGCTTTCAGACATAGACTAGACTCAACAGTTGTTTGTGTTATTTTCAGTTAACACTATACTATCTATATTCAGACATTTGGGTTCTTCGCTTTTTAAGATATAAAAACTATTTTCAGCTTCCGTACAGTGAATTGCTTTAAATTGCTTTTTCTTTGTAGATATGCCATGCCATGGGTTAGCTTGGGGTCACTTGTTACACTAAGCACCGTGTCGTGTCTAGGGAGTAGCCTCGGGGCGTGACAAACTTGGTATCAGAGCATAAGGTTTAAGTGTCCTAGGGTGTCTGAAAGTCGCGTCAAGTAGAGTCTCTTTCATAGGTGTGAAGCGTGCCACACTTATGGGGGAGAAGCTATGAGACGTTATTAGGAATAACTTCCCTTCTTTCATTTCCAGCTCATGCTATAGAGTATAAACTCTAATCAATCTCTTCTATTCTAACACGTGCTCTTCTCATTTCAAAAATATACCTCCCATAAGAGCAAACGCTAGAAATCAGCCAGCAGCTCCAGCAGACCCATTGAACGAGCAGGTTACACATGCCAAATTTCGGGCTGCTTTCTAAGTACTTGCTCAGGCTATGACCACCCAGGTCAAAATCAGCAGGTTGTGGCTCCAGCTCCGCCTCAGACCAATACGGCTGCATCCAGAATCTGGGACTTCACTCGGATGAACCTTTCAGAGTTTCATGGGTCCAAGTCAGAAGAGGATCCCCAAGAGTTACTAGAGGACATTCAGAAGGTGACCGACATTAAGGGTGTCAGCCCAGTATACAGTGCAGACTTGGCTACCTATCAGTTGAAAGGAGTAGCTTACACTTGGTACTAGCAATGGAAAGAATCCCATTGTGCCAATGAAGGACCAGTGACTTGGGATCTATTCAGGACTGCTTTTTTGGAATGGTTCTTCTCACTAGAGCTCAGGGAAGCTAAGGTTCAGGAGTTCATCAACTTAAGGAAGAATGACATAAGCGTATAGGACTATGCTCTAAAGTTCACTCGGTTATCCAAGTATGCTCCGATAATAGTAGCGGATTCCAGGGCACGTATGAACAAATTTGTGTCAGGTGTGTCCAATGATGTGGTTAAGGAATGCAAGACGGCCATGCTTGTTAAGGAAATGAACTTCTCTAGGTTAGTCACTATGCTCAACAGATTGAGGAGGAGAAGATCAAGGAAAGGGGAGGTGATGCTAAGAGGGCTAGGACAGATGATTTTAGCCACTATCAGCAGAGGTTGGAGGGTGGAAATTTCTCTCAGTTTTGCCATAAAAACTCAGCTCCAGCTCCATCTACTGCTAGTGCCTCAGCACCTAAGTTCAAGAAGAACCGATGGGATAGAGTGCCTGGCTCTAAGTCCCAAGGTACGGTTCCTAGTGGACGCACAAATCCTTTTTGCAAGAAGTGTGGTAGGAACCACCAAGGTGAGTGCATGGCAGGCAGCAAAAATTGCTTTGGGTGTGGTAAGCTAGGCCACATAATGAGGGATTGTCCCACAGCTTCTCAGAAGGGCAAGGGTGTTCGCCCTCAGACTCAGACTGGTTCCACAGCAGCTCTAGCAGGTCACCCCACTCAACAGGGTGCCTCATCTGGTATGGGTGGTGGTCAGCATCAGAACAAGTTATATGCTCTTCAGGCCCGACAAGATCAGGAGGATTCTCCTATCGTAGTCACGGGTATATTATGAGTCTTTAATTCTAATGTTTATGCATTGTTAGATCCAGGAGCTATACTTTCTTTCATTACTCCTTATATAGCAGTAAACTTTGATGTCAGTCCAAAAACTCTTCTAGAAACCTTCCCAGTCTCTACTCTAGTTGGTGACCCAGTTATAGCTAGACGGGTATACATAAATTGCCCAGTCATAGTTTCCCAGAAAGTCACCTCAGCAGATCTTGTAGAGTTAGAAATGGTAGATTTTGATATCATTCTAGGCATGGATTGGTTACATTCTTGTTATGCCTCAGTCAATTGCAGAACTAGGATCGGTCGTTTTCAGTTTCCTAACGAGCCAGTCCTAGAGTGGAAGGGCAGTAACTCAGTGCCTGTAGGCCATTTCATTTCCTACCTTAAGGCCAGAAAGATGATTTCCAAAGGGTATATCTATCATCTAGTTTGGGTTAAGGAATCAGACTTCGAAACGCTAACTCTTGAGTCAGTTCCAGTAGTCAGTGAGTTTCCAGAAGTTTTTTCAGAAGATCTTCCCAGAGTCCCTCCAGAAAGGGAAATTGACTTCGGAATTGATCTCCTTCCAGATACCCAGCCTATCTCAATACCTTCTTACAGAATGTCTCAAGCTGAGCTTAAGGAATTGAAATAACAATTGAAGGACCTTTTATACAAAGGCTTCATCAGACCCAGCATCTCACCATGGGGTTCTCTAATATTGTTTGTGTATAAGAAAGACAGTTCTCTCAGGATGTGCATCGACTACTGTCAGTTGAATAAGGTCACAATCAAAAACAAGTATCCCATGCCCAGGATTGATGACTTGTTCGACCAGCTTCAGGGAGCTAGTTTCTTTTCCAAGATAGACCTCAGATCCGGCTATCACCAGCTCAGAGTCAGAGATAGTGACATCCCTAAGACAACCTTCAAGACTCGGTATGGTCACTATGAATTGTTGTTATGTCTTTTGGACTAACCAATGCTCCTGTAGTTTTCATGGACTTGATGAACAGGGTGTTCAAATAGTATTTAGACTTATTCATCATTGTCCTTATTGATGATATCCTTGTTTATTCCTAAAATGAGGAAAAGCATGCAAGTCATTCGAGGATTATTCTGCAGACTCTCAAAGATCTCCAGCTATTCTCTAAGTTCAATAATTGTGAGTTTTTGTTACAGTATGTCACTTTCCTTGGTCATGTAGTATCCAGAGAAGGGATTTGTGTCGATTCTCAGAAGATTAAAGCTGTAAAGCACTGGCCTAGACCCATCTCTCCTACAGATATCAGAAGTTTCTTGGGTTTGGCTGGCTATTATAGAAGGTTTGTTGAAAGATTCTCATCTATAACATCCTCATTAACTATATTGACCCATAAGAAGGTCAAGTTCCAATGGTTAGATGAGTGTGAGAAACGTTTCTCAGAACTGAAAACCAGGCTGACTACAGCTCCTGTCTTGACTCTACCAGAGGGTTCAAATGGTTATGTGGTTTATTTTGATGCATCCAGAGTCGGCCTAAGTTGTGTTTTAATGCAGCAGGGTAAAGTCATAGCTTATGCTTCCAGATAGCTTAAGATTCATGAGAAGAACTACCCGACTCATGACCTCGAGCTTGCAGCGGTTGTGTTTGCCCTAAAGATTTGGAGACACTATTTATATAGTGTTCACATTGATGTGTTCACAGATCATAAGAGC
This sequence comes from Jaltomata sinuosa, assembly GCA_003996215.1. Classification (NCBI taxonomy): domain Eukaryota; kingdom Viridiplantae; phylum Streptophyta; class Magnoliopsida; order Solanales; family Solanaceae; genus Jaltomata; species Jaltomata sinuosa. The sequence continues at coordinate 9,094 of QJPP01001465.1, forward strand.
CTCCAGTGTGTGTTCACCCAGAAGAAGTTGAATCTTCATCAGAAGAGATGGTTTGAGTTCCTTAAAGATTATGACATAAATTTACTTTACCATCCGAGCAAGGCCAACGTAGTGGCTGATGCTCTCAGCAGACTGTCTATGGATAGTGTATCTCATGTTGAGGAAGAGAAGAAAGAATTAGTCAGGGATGTTCATCAACTTTCTTGCTTAGGAGTTTGACTTATGGACACATTAGATGGTGGTGTGATGGTTCAGAACGGAGCGAAATCTTCATTAGAAGCAGAGGTTAAAGGGAAACAAGATAGTAACCCTATATTGCTTCAGTTAAAGGGCACAGTTCAGCAGTAGAAAGTGGAGGTATTCTCCCAATGGGGAGATGGTGTGCTTCGCTACCAGCGTCGCTTGTGTATTCCAAATGTGGGTGAGTTGAGATAGCAGATCCTTATAGAAGCCCATAACTCCAGATATTCCATTCATCCAGGTGCGACTAAGATGTACCGTGATCTATGGGAAGTCTATTGGTGGAATGTCATAAAGAAGGACATCGCAGATTTTGTGGATAAGTGTCCAAATTGCCAGCAAGTTAAGGTAGAACATCAGAAACCAGGAGGTGTGACTCGAGAAATTGACATTCCTACTTGGAAGTGGGAAGTGGTTAATATGGATTTCACAACGGGTTTACCTCGTACTCGCAGATAGCATGATTCCATTTGGGTAATAGTGGACAGAATCACTAAGTCAGCTTACTTCTTGGCAGTTAAGACTACAGATTCAACTGAGGATTATCTCATACTCTACATCAGTGAGATAGTCAGATTTCATAGAGTTCCCTTGTCTATCATCTCAGATAGAGGTCCTCAGTTTACATCTCATTTCTGGAGATTATTTCAGAAAGGTCTTGGTACTCAGGTAAGACTTAGCACGGCATTTCATCCGCAAACGGATGTCCAGGCAGAGCATACCATCCAGACCTTAGAGGATATGTTGAGGTCTTGTGTGATCGATTTCAAGGATAGTTGGGACAATCACCTACCTCTCATAAAGTTTCCCTACAACAACAGTTTCCATTCCTGCATTCAGATGGCCCCATATGAGGCTCTTTATGGGCGTAGGTGCAGATCACATGTTGGTTGGTTTGAAGTAGGTGAATAAGCTTTGGTTGGACCATATTTGTTCCATGAGGCTATGGAAAAAGTTCATCTTATCAGAAATAAGCTTAAGACAGCTCAGAGTCATCAGAAATCCTATGCAGATATTAGGATAAGAGACTTAGAGTTCGAAATCGATGATTAGGTTTTTCTTAAAGTGTCACCCATGAAGGAAGTGATGAGATTTGGCAAGAAAGGGAAGCTTACCAGGTATGTTGGTCCTTACAGAATCCTGAAAAGGGTTGGTAATGTGGCTTATGAGTTAGAGTTGCCAGCAGAACTAGCAGCAGTTCATCGAGTCTTTCACATTTCCTTGCTGAAGAAGTGTGTGGGTGATCCATCTTCGATAGTTCCCTTAGAAAGTGTGGCTATGAAGGATAGCCTGACCTATGAGGAGGTTTCAGTCAAGATCCTTGACCGTCAGGTTCGTAGGTTGAGAAATAAGGAAGTCACTTCAGTAAAGGTTTTATGGAGGAGTCACTCCATTGAGGGAGATACTTGGGAAGCAGAAGTAGCCATGATAGCCAAGTACCCATCCTCTTCACTTCCGATTCATCTTTAACTTGAGGTAGTAGTTCCACTCCAGCTTCTCAGCTTATTCTTATACGTATTTCAGTCTCAGTATCTTGCTCCATCAGTCATTCATGAATTTCAGTACTCTTTCATGTATTTAGAACCTATTTCAGCTAGAAATTTGCTTTTAGTACTCAGTGGATGGGATTGCAGCTCTTTCCCTACCCCTTCAGCCTAGTTGGTCTTCATTCGAGGACGAATGATCCCAAGGGGGAGATATTGTAACACCCCCAAAGATTCTAGGCTAAGATCCAAACCCATATGGATTAAGTGTGATGGTCATTTCTTAGTATGGTAGTGCATTTGATGTGAATCATGTTCATAAGAAACTTTTTTCAGCAACTTAAGTTGAAAGCATCCTAGCCATGGAAGTTTTCATACAAGATTAAGCTAGGGTCAACTTCAAATGATCATTTCTCTCAAACTATAATGGGTTAGGTAGCCTATGACCCACCAAATTAAAGGTCTTCGAGTCTTCTTTCCAACGCCACCAACCACGCCTTAATTCAAGTCTGGAGTAAAAAGTTATGATCAGTTTACCGAGAAGATGTTTGTCTGATCGGAAGTCAGTCGAAATAAGTAGTTAAAATGGAAGAGACAACGGTCCATTTTCAGGTAAAATGGTCCATTTCTCCAACCGTTTTCAGATTCAGAAACTCCAAAATTTCAAAAGTTAAAATGGAAGGGACAACGGTCCATTTTTTCCCAACCATTTTCAGGACCAGAATTCCCAGAAATTTCAAGAATTACAATGGAAGAGACAATGGTCCATTTTTTGGGAAAACAATCTGTTTTCTCAACCGTTCCTAGGACCAGAAACTCCAAAAATTTTAGTAGTTAAAACGCTCCAAACAACGGTCTGTTTCCCTAGACAATGGTCTATTCTGGCAACTATTCCTGACGCGTTTTCCCTTTCCTAGACCAATCCGGATTTAATTTTGTGTTGCCTATAAATAGGACTCCTGGGGTATTTTCACTCCGTTTTTTTAGCAAAGTCCCTCAAACGAATAGTTCTCCTCTCAAGTCAGTTTCAAGAAAGAAGAAAGAGGGTTTTCTCCACCTTTCTCTCAGAATCCAAAGGTTCAACAAAGGAATCTTCATCCAGATATGTGGGATTTCACTAGTGGGTTCCTTTCACCCATTAGGTCCCTAGAATTTAGTTAGTTCCTTCAGTTTCCTCATGCTTGATTAGACCTAGGGTTTGAAAACCTTAGAGATTTCCTTATTACTCAGATGGTATGATCTACGTGAGGTGATGTGACGCTAATTTACGTCACTTTCGACTCCTTTTTACTAAGAACAATCGTACGTTTTCAAGCAACTATTGTTGTTTTTAATGTTTTTATGTTGTATTTGTAGGAAATGGAAACAAACACGGAAACGGAAGAAAATACGCGAAAAACAACATTCTGCCTAAGAGTGACGGCCTGAGTGACGGTCCGTCACAAGTGTGACGGTCCGTCACAAGTGACCGTCACTCCAAGGCAGTAAAGGAGGCAGTGCCACTGCCTAAGCTGACGGCCCAGGCGACGGTCCGTCAAGGCAGTGACGGTCCGTCAGCCTGACCGTCACGCTAAGGCAGTAGCTTTAGTCGGCGACCCGCGTTTTGGGGATTCCTAGCCCGTTTTGGATTTGGTTTCTACTACTCCTATAAATACCCTATGTTAGGTTTATGTTAAGGATAATTCTCCCATTAGTTTAAACTCGTTTTTGGTTGGTTTTTGAGAGCAACAACACGGTTCATTCTCTTGAATTCGTGTCTTGATTCGTTCGTGAGTTCTTGGTGTTCTTGTTCGTGGATATTGGAAGATTGATTATTGTCATTATATTGTAAGACTTTTCTTCTTTTTTTTTGATGAATACAACTATTTTCTCTTATTTATTGAGCATGAGTAACTAAAACTCCCGCAACTAGGGTTGTGGGAGCCATGGCAAACGTAGTAATATAGCTTCCGGGTAGCATTGGGTTCGATATATGTATTGTCACGTTGTTAATCATACTTTATGTCACGTTTTCTAGTGGTTGCAAACATTAGAACATGCCTAGGTTTAATTTGCTTGAGTAAAGAAGTTAAAACCGGGAAAACTTGATTAACGACAGGGATTCGAGACTACCAACTCTCGTCTTAAAGATTAATGCCGTAACTGGATTAGTCTACTTGATGTTAGGATTGAGAGCTAAAAATCACATCTTTTTGAGATCGAAAGAAGATAAAAGGAAATTTGTTTATTTGGTCGAGAGACGTTTAGACGATACAATTGACGCAATCACATCGTGACACGCATATAGAAAGAACCCGGTTAAGCCTAGAATCGATATTGTTACAACGCCATGGTGAACACATTCCTAGTTCATTCTCTCTCACTGATTATTTCCATAAGTTAATTGTTTATTTTGTTTGCGATTTGTTTACACAAACCCCCCCTTTATTTACTGGAAACGATTGACGAATAGTCAACTAATTCACTAAAGTCTTAATCTTCACCATATTCTCTGTGGGATTCGACCCCAACCTTGTTGGGTTCTTTACTTGACAACGATCGCTTACGCCTCGTTAATTTGAGGTGTAGTTTGAGCGTTATCAAAAAGTGGCGCCGTTGCCGGGGAATACGGTTTTTGATTAAGTCTGGTGTGTTTAGTTGACTTTTAGTCATAATTTCCTGCTTTTATTTCTGTTTGTTGTTTTTGTTTTGACAGGGTACAAAGTTGTGCATGCATAATACCCGAAGTTCGGGGGAACAAATTATACCTTACGACCCCGAACTTTCTAGAACATTGAGGCGGAATATGGCCGCACAACTAGATGCAGCGAGGATCGCTGCGGAACTGCAGGCCCAATAAAATCTTAATGCTGGTGGTCCGCATGATGATGTTGTATGGAATGATGAGGAGCTCGATTTAGATGGAGCTGGCGCTACGGGCGCCATTATTGTTCCACCGCTACCGCCCGGAGCCAAGTTCAACATCACTAGCACGATGATCCAACTGTTGAACTTGAGAGGAGTGTTCCGCGGTGTTGCTGGTGACGATCCAAACCAGCACTTGATGAATTTCGTGGGGATCTGCAAATCGTTTGAGCTGCCGGGCGTGAGTCAGACAGCGATCAGGCTCAGATTGTTTCCGTTGTCTCTGTCTGATGAGGCAGCATTGTGGTTAACGGAGCTGACCCCCGACTCTATCGCAACGTGGGGCGAGTTGAGAGGAGCTTTCCTAGAAAGGTTCTTTCCTCCCTCTCGGATGATACAGTTGAGGGATGAGATTAGTAATTTCAGGCAGCAACCTCACGAAGCACTGCACGAGACTTGGTTGCGATTTAAGAAGAAGCTGACACAGTGCCCCAACCATCAGCTGAACAACGAATTCTTGATGCAGACATTCTACAGGGCACTAAATTCGGCTACCAAGCCAACATTGGACAACGCAGCAGGTGGAGCGTTTATGGGTTGCACTTTTGCCGACGCCACAGCTATTTTGGACAGGCTCACCAAGACCAACAGAGCCTGGCACACACGGGATTCAGAGGTTGCAGCTAGCACCTATACAGTTGGCATGTCAGCAGAGCAGCGAAGGAAAGAGGAGGAGCGCGACCAAGACATGGCGCACCTGAAAACACAGTTGGATCTCCTGACAAGGCACTTGACGTCAGGAAGTATAGAGAAGGTACAAGCTGTGGGTTCCCAAGGTATAGAGACTGAGGAAGCGAATTACTTGGGGGGGGTTTCCAGGCCAATGGCCAGGGAAACCAAGGTCGGAATTATCAGCGAGACAACCACTATGAGAAAAGTGGTTACAAACAGCGTGACCAAGGAAACTGGAGGAACAGCACCGATAGAGGTGGGTTGTATATACCACCTGGTAATTGGGATAAAGCTGGCAGCGAGGCTGAGACGTCCAAACTTGAGAACATGATGGCAAAGATGCTGCTTAAGGTGGAATCGACTGACTCTGGGGTAAAGGCAATGCGGAATGAGTTATCAACGTTGAGTCAGGTAGTAGAGTCACATTCCACCGCAATCAAGCAACTGGAGCAGCAAGTGGGTCAGATCTCGGCATCTTTAAACCAAAGGAAGACAGGTACCTTGCCGAGTGACATGACGCATCCGAGGAATGACGCCAGTTGTATGGCGATCACCACAAGAAGTGGGAAAATATTACCGGAATCACATCCGGTAGTTCAAACCCAAAGTAATGTTGCGGATGATGAAGAGGCGGTAGAGGAGGAAACTCCAAAGCCCGCGGAGAAATGCAAGGAAGCTGAAAAGCTCCCAACTATGATGTTTCGACACCCACCTCCCTTTCCCCAGAGGTTGAAAAAGAAAGCTGACGATGGTAAGTTCCTGAATTTTATGACCATGCTGAAACAAATCTCAATAAACATACCATTGGTAGAAGCGCTGGAACAAATGCCCGGTTATGCCAAGTTCATGAAGGACTTGATCACAAAGAAGCGGACGGTAAGTTTTGAGCCGGAAGACAACCTCCATCACTGCAGCGCTATTTCCTCTAGATCGTTAGTGGAAAAGAAAGGAGATCCAGGTGTGTTCACTGTTCCATGTACCATCGGGAAGCTCAACTTCGGAAGAGCTATGTGTGATCTTGGTGCTAGCATCAATTTGATGCCGCTAGCAGTGTATGACAAATTGGGTTTGGGAGCTCCTAAACCAACGTCCATGAGAGTGATGATGGCTGACCGTTCGGTAAAGCGACCCGTAGGGATCTTGTCTGATGTCCTAGTTAAGATCGGTAAGCTTATCTTCCCAGCTGACTTTGTAATTTTGGATTGCGAAGTGGACTTCGAAGCTCCCATAATCTTGGGACGACCATTGTTAGCTACGGCGAGAGTGTTGGTTGACATGGAGAAAAACGAGCTGACCTTCCGATTGAACAATGAATTGGTCAAGTTCGACATAAAACAACAATGGTTGCTTGAAAACGTACGATTGTTCTTAGTAAAAAGGAGTCGAAAGTGACGTAAATTAGCGTCACATCAACACCCCCAACTTAAAACGTTCGCTTGTCCTCAAGCAACATGACATAAGACAATAATACGACTCAACTAAGAACACAAACTCATATCTATAACAACTCATGGTCATTCAAACTTATTCAAGTAAATCAAGCTCCCTCGTAGCACACAAATGTATGAAACACTAACTTGCAAGGATCCAAACATGTCATTCCGATATGATAGGACATTATGCATACACACACGCAGCTATCCCAACAATCAATAGACAATATAGACATCTTGGTGCCCTCACCACAAAGAAATCCCACACACAAGATTTGGGACTAGGTAAGCGCTCACACTCACAACGATTTCAAATAATGCTCATGCGATACCATAGGCTTGCCCTTACTATTCTATTTCATTTTTTCAGAAAGCTACTCAGGATCACTACAGGACTTGTTTAGGCTTGTAATGAGGCTTCGGGTGCAGGTAGGATACATTTAGGGGTTAGTGACTAAGCCCTCCTTGGAACTACCGACATCTTACCACATAACGTTACTTTATCCATCCTTATTCACCTCTTTATTTCCTTCTTTCTAGCTACAGGTGCGGCCTATATATTTTGACAATTCTTTTTACTACTTTTTCAATCTTTTTCACTTCTTTTTATTTTTCTTTTCTTAGGCACACACCCGGACTTTTCATTCTATTCACAACTACCCATCTCCATCCTCTTTTTCTTATCATTCACCTCTGTAGTAGCCACCCTCAACTTAAGTTGATTGCCTACGTTGAGGTGCACAATGTCCATAGCAGGACCAGGGCCAACACAGGGTTTACCTCTATAGTAGCCACCCTCAACTTAGGCTGATTGCCTGAGTTGAGGTGCACGATGTCCAAGGAAGGACCAGGGCCAAAATAGGGATTTAAAGTTAAACAGGAACGTGACAGGTGTTTGAAAGAACAAGGTCAATTATGGCTCAAACAGGGATCAAAGGGAGTATTTTGCACTTGGACGGTCTTATAGGTTAAGTGGACTGCACAAAAAAAGAGCCTGTGATCCTTTCCTAAGCAACTAAACTTCAAACTTAACAAAATAGACCGGGCAAGTTCTAGATGCATGCACAGAGTAAGAATTTATACAAAATACGCTCACACACTCTTGGCACCAAGAAACTATATCGCCACCAACTATCAAACAACCGCTTGGCTTAAGCATACTTATTCTACTCATAATCACACAGTGACATACAAGGATCCAGACAGTCAATCGTTTCATCATAAGTACAAAACCAGAAAATTTTTAAAGGGGCGCTACTTTGATAAGAAATCTCATGCTTTGCTATAGACACTAAAAAAATTTAAAACAACAACTTAAACATGCTGGTTCTACTAGATAGCACACCGGAGGGAAAAGAAACACGGCAACAAAAACCCTCGGTAGTGACTTACAGGGTGTTGATGTGACGCTAATTTACGTCACTTTCGACTCCTTTTTACTAAGAACAATCGTACGTTTTCAAGCAACCATTGTTGTTTTTGATGTTTTTATGTTGTATTTGTAGGAAATGGAAACAAACACGGAAACGGAAGAAAATACGCTAAAAACAACATTCTGCCTAAGAGTGACGGCCTGAGTGACGGTCCGTCACAAGTGTGACGGTCCGTCACAAGTGACCGTCACTCCAAGGCAGTAAAGGAGGCAGTGCCACTGCCTAAGCTGACGGCCCAGGCGACGGTCCGTCAAGGCAGTGATGGTCCGTCAGCCTGACCGTCACGCTAAGGCAGTAGCTTTAGTCGGCGACCCGCGTTTTGGGGATTCCTAGCCCGTTTTGGATTTTGTTTCTACTACTCCTATAAATACCCTATGTTAGGTTTATGTTAAGGATAATTCTCCCATTAGTTTAAACTCATTTTTGGTTGGTTTTTGAGAGCAACAACACGGTTCATTCTCTTGAATTCGTGTCTTGATTCGTTCGTGAGTTCTTGGTGTTCTTGTTCGTGGATATTGGAAGATTGATTATTGTCATTATATTGTAAGACTTTTCTTCTTTTTTTTTGATGAATACAACTATTTTCTCTTATTTATTGAGCATGAGTAACTAAAACTCCCGCAACTAGGGTTGTGGGAGCCATGGCAAACGTAGTAATATAGCTTCCGGGTAGCATTGGGTTCGATATATGTATTGTCACGTTGTTAATCATACTTTATGTCACGTTTTCTAGTGGTTGCAAACATTAGAACATACCTAGGTTTAATTTGCTTGAGTAAAGAAGTTAAAACCGGGAAAACTTGATTAACGACAGGGATTCGAGACTACCAACTCTCGTCTTAAAGATTAATGCCGTAACTGGATTAGTCTACTTGATGTTAGGATTGAGAGCTAAAAATCACATCTTTTTGAGATCGAAAGAAGATAAAAGGAAATTTGTTTATTTGGTCGAGAGACGTTTAGACGATACAATTGACGCAATCATATCGTGACACGCATATAGAAAGAACCCGGTTAAGCCTAGAATCGATATTGTTACAACACCATGGTGAACACATTCCTAGTTCATTCTCTCTCACTGATTATTTCCATAAGTTAATTGTTTATTTTGTTTGCGATTTGTTTACACAAACCCCCCCTTTATTTACTGGAAACGATTGACGAATAGTCAACTAATTCACTAAAGTCTTAATCTTCACCATATTCTCTGTGGGATTCGACCCCAACCTTGTTGGGTTCTTTACTTGACTACGATCGCTTACGCCTCGTTAATTTGAGGTGTAGTTTGAGCGTTATCAAAAAGTGGCGCCGTTGCCGGGGAATACGGTTTTTGATTACGTCTGGTGTGTTTAGTTGACTTTTAGTCATAATTTCCTGCTTTTATTTTTGTTTGTTGTTTTTGTTTTGACAGGGTACAAAGTTGTGCATGCATAATACCCGAAGTTCGGGGGAACAAATTATACCTTACGACCCCGAACTTGCTAGAATATTGAGGCAGAATATGGCCGCACAACTAGATGCAGCGAGGATCGCTGCGGAACTGCAGGCCCAACAAAATCTTAATGCTGGTGGTCCGCATGATGATGTTGTACGAAATGATGAGGAGCTCGATTTAGATGGAGCTGGCGCTACGGGCGCCATTATTGTTCCACCGCTACCGCCCGGAGCCAAGTTCAACATCACTAGCACGATGATCCAACTGTTGAACTTGAGAGGAGTGTTCCGCGGTGTTGCTGGTGACGATCCAAACCAGCACTTGATGAATTTCGTGGGGATCTGCAAATCGTTTTAGCTGCCGGGCGTGAGTCAGACAGCGATCAGGCTCAGATTGTTTCCGTTGTCTCTGTCTGATGAGGCAGCATTGTGGTTAACGGAGCTGACCCCCGACTCTATCGCAACGTGGGGTGAGTTGAGAGGAGCTTTCCTAGAAAGGTTCTTTCCTCCCTCTCGGATGATACAGTTGAGGGATGAGATTAGTAATTTCAGGCAGCAACCTCACGAAGCACTGCACGAGACTTGGTTGCGATTTAAGAAGAAGCTGACACAGTGCCCCAACCATCAGCTGAACAACGAATTCTTGATGCAGACATTCTACAGGGCACTAAATTTGGCTACCAAGCCAACATTGGACAACGCAGCAGGTGGAGCATTTATGGGTTGCACTTTTGCCGACGCCACAGCTATTTTGGACAGGCTCACCAAGACCAACAGAGCCTGGCACACACGGGATTCAGAGGTTGCAGCTAGCACCTATACAGTTGGCATGTCAGCAGAGCAGCGAAGGAAAGAGGAGGCGCGCGACCAAGACATGGCGCACCTGAAAACACAGTTGGATCTCCTGACAAGGCACTTGACGTCAGGAAGTATAGAGAAGGTACAAGCTGTGGGTTCCCAAGGTATAGAGACTGAGGAAGCGAATTACTTGGGGGGGGTCCAGGCCAATGGCCAGGGAAACCAAGGTCGGAATTATCAGCGAGACAACCACTATGAGAAAAGTGGTTACAAAGAGCGTGACCAAGGAAACTGGAGGAACAGCACCGATAGAGGTGGGTTGTATATACCACCTGGTAATCGGGATAAAGCTGGCAGCGAGGCTGAGACGTCCAAACTTGAGAACATGATGGCAAAGATGCTGCTTAAGGTGGAATCGACTGACTCTGGGGTAAAGGCAATGCGGAATGAGTTATCAACGTTGAGTCAGGTAGTAGAGTCACATTCCACCACAATCAAGCAACTGGAGCAGCAAGTGGGTCAGATCTCGACATCTTTAAACCAAAGGAAAACAGGTACCTTGCCGAGTGACATGACGCATCCGAGGAATGACGCCAGCTATATGGCGATCACCACAAGAAGTGGGAAAATATTACCGGAATCACATCCGGTAGTTCAAACCCAAAGTAATGTTGCGGATGATGAAGAGGCGGTAGAGGAGGAAACTCCAAAGCCCGCGGAGAAACGCAAGGAAGCTGAAAAGCTTCCAACTATGATGTTTCGACACCCACCTCCCTTTCCCCAGAGGTTGAAAAAGAAAGCTGACGATGGTAAGTTCCTGAATTTCATGACCATACTGAAACAAATCTCAATAAACATACCATTGGTAGAAGCGCTGGAACAAATGCCCGGTTATGCCAAGTTCATGAAGGACTTGATCACAAAGAAGCGGACGGTAAGTTTTGAGCCGGAAGACAACCTCCATCACTGCAGCGCTATTTCCTCTAGATCGTTAGTGGAAAAGAAAGGAGATCCAGGTGTGTTCACTGTTCCATGTACCATCGGGAAGCTCAACTTCGGAAGAGCTATGTGTGATCTTGGTGCTAGCATCAATTTGATGCCGCTAGCAGTGTATGACAAATTGGGTTTGGGAGCTCCTAAACCAACGTCCATGAGAGTGATGATGGCTGACCGTTCGGTAAAGCGACCCGTAGGGATCTTGTCTGATGTGCTAGTTAAGATCGGTAAGCTTATCTTCCCAGCTGACATTGTAATTTTGGATTGCGAAGTGGACTTCGAAGCTCCCATAATCTTGGGACGACCATTGTTAGCTACGGCGAGAGTGTTGGTTGACATGGAGAAAAATGAGCTGACCTTCCGATTGAACAATGAATTGGTCAAGTTCGATGTATCCAAATTGATGAAGCAACCAAGTGACATGAGGGTGGTCGCGGTCATCAATGCTATTGAGGAAGCTCATGCGGATGTGCACATTGAGGAGAAGTGTTTGGTCGAGACGCTAGCTGTTGTGAGAAGGATGCCGCGAAAAGAGAAGCATGTTGCGGAGAGCGGTGTAAATAGCTCAAGGAAACGAAAACACCGCAAGAGAATCTACAAGGAAAGAGCGAAGAAGCGGTCACGACTAGCGGCGGAGCAAATAAAAGAGAAAGTTGGAGCGCAACATGAGGTTGGCGCACACAAGTACTCCATCGAGTTCTCTTGTTTTGGAGACCCAGGCGGTCTCCAACATCATTCCGGAATTTGAGTCATATCGACTTCACAGGTATTCCTTTATTCTCACAGTTTTTAGTTCATATGGATGCATTGGGGACAATGTATGAGTCTAAGTTGAGGGTGTTGGGAAACCTGTAAGTCACCACCGAGGGTTTTTGTTGCCGTATTTCTTTTCCCTCCGGTGTGCTATCTAGTAGAACCGGCATGTTTAAGTTGTTGTTTTAAATTTTTTTAGTGTCTATAGCAAAGCATGAGATTTCTTATCAAAGTAGCGCCCCTTTAAAAATTTTCTGGTTTTGTACTTATGATGAAACGATTGACTGTCTGGATCCTTGTATGTCATTGTGTGATTATGAGTAGAATGAGTATGCTTAAGCCAAGCGGTTGTTTGATAGTTGGTGGCGATATAGTTTCTTGGTGCCAAGAGTGTGTGAGCGTATTTTGTATAAATTCTTACTCTGTGCATGCATCTAGAACTTGCCCGGTCTATTTTGTTAAGTTTGAAGTTTGGTTGCTTAGGAAAGGATCACAGGCCCTTTTTGTGTGCA
>QJPP01001466.1:0-159285 GCA_003996215.1 Jaltomata sinuosa
TCAGTTTTGGAGTATGAGGCAAGGTTTCACGAGGTGATTAAGTGCACTGCTAGGACTGTGCCTACAGTGTTTCAGAGCGTACATGGTTTTGTTGGTGGATTGATTTCACCGCTCTTTTTGGAAACTGAGCACTTGGTGACAAATGAGACTACCTTTCTTTAAGTGGTTGATCATGCTTGGGCTATAGAGGGGTTATATTGCGAGGCATATGGAGGCATTGGTAAGAGGCATTATTATCAGGGCATTTTCATGGTTTTTGGTCTCAAGATAGGGAGTTCTCTGGTAGAGATTGGTTTCATTGCTTTCTATCAAGCAGGACAATTCCGGTGGCTCTATAGGATTCAGAGGGCAGTTGTACAAAGTAGACATTGTACAGGTCAGGCTTTCCAAAGGTTTTCCTTTTGGGTATGTAGGCCATGGTGGCCAGTCATGTTTAGCGAGATCTTCATATTGGACTTTATCTTGGTAGAGGTTGCTTCTAGTGCAGTAAGTTTGGGCACTTTGCTAGGAATTGCTCCATGATCACACATTCTAGTCAGCAGAGTTAGAAGGATTTATCTCCTAGGGCTCCAGTGCCACTTGCTCGAGGTGGTATACTGGGTAGTAGGGGTGGTGCCCAAATAGTTAGAGGTGGATTTTAGCCAGGTAGTTCAGATATCTATCTCGAGTCGATAGGCATTATGTGTTAGATCAGGACATCTCCGGGTTGCTATAATTGTATAGTGATTGGGAACTTTAATAAAGAGTGTCCCCAATGAGGGACCATCGAGCCTTCAACATCTACTAGCCAGTCTAGTTATAGACACAGCCAGTCTGATGCCCCTCTTGGTAGGCCAGAGGTAAAGGTTCCAAATATCATTACTACAAGTATGACATTTTTTTATCATCAACTAAGTTTTTGTATTGCTTGCCTTGCGGATGTACCCTTTATATATATATATATATATATATATTCCTACCTATTTCTCGTATGGATGTACTATTTGAGTTTGTAGTGAATATGCATGTGATTTCCCGGTAATAGGATTCTTTTAGTAGTGGATGGGGTGTGTTGACTTTCAAAGGTGACTACCTGGGGTTATGAATCGTGACTGGTTCTTGTTAGCTTAATTTTAGGAGTTCACTATGATTCAAGAGTTAGTATGAGTATCTAAACTCCTAGCAGCCTCGGGTAGTTATTGCCGAGGCCATTATCTAGTATATGCCTCGAATCTTTTCAGTTAGTGCAGTGCGGTACCTGTAGCTATGTTTTAGGGAAAAGTTGTTTTGTCTTAAGGAGAGTGGTATTAGGTGAACAAGTGGGTATTGGATGGTTTTGCTTATTCTCGAGAGATTAGAGTCGACCCTTTTTCCTTGATTGGTATAGGAAGTTAGCAGGTATCTGGGTTGTTGTGTTTTCATTATTTTCGTTAGTTTCTAGACTTTGGGTTTTGACTATGGAATCGTGGGTGAGTTGGGCACTCAACCTACTCTTTTACCCATTTTATTGAGTGACGCCAGCAGAGATGTGGGAGCTAAATGAACAGCTCCATGTTCTTCTAAGAATGAGATTGTCAGGTTCAACGTATCATTAGTAAGGGTTCTATTTGGTTTGAAAAAGGAGGGGGATGACTCCTTGTATATATGGGTGGATTAGGGGTAGCTGGATTAGGTGACGATTGAGGGTATGCTTTGGTTTCACTTATTGAGGATTTGTTCGGCCAACTACAGTGTGTGGTGGCATTTTCCCAAGATGAACTTGAGGTCAGGTACCTTCTGGTACAGGTCAAGGTGGTAGGCTTTCCCAGGACTACCTCTAGGGGATTATTGCATCAATTATGATTTTCCTTATTATATTCTTTGGTTTACCCAAGACTCAGCAATATCTACGGATTGGGCAAACCGTATATCCAGAGATTAGTTGGATCTATTTCCTATAGTGTTCATCGGGGAAATAAGAGTCTACTCGAGGATTCGACAGAAACATGATTGATATTTGGAGTTGTGTTTTTGAGTCATGGGCTATAAGCGTACTTTAGAGAGTTAGTGGATTGTTCTTTTTGGTCCTGGCATTCTTGAGTTGAAAGGCAGTGAGTACAGACAACTTAACTTTCCTCTTAGTTTAGGAGTTACCGTTCACCTTGGGCATCCAGTCCTTGGCTAAGTATTTGGTTAGGCTTGACATGCCAGGTCCTAACAGAGTTCTTGACATCGTCGAGGTCTATTCTACTTTGGTTGATCAGATTCAGCGGCGTTAGTTCAAAGATCAAGGGTTATGTGGTATTTGTGATCAAGTTGTATAGGTGAGGCCAACAGGGCTACTTTAGATTCTACTGGTACTTTAATATTGATGGCCGCCTTACATTCCGAGAATTGGAGGTTTGATTCAGTTGATTCTCTGAGAGGTTGTCCATTTGCATGGGATTCTCTGGTGGATTAGGTACTGCCAGTAGTGGGCCAGAAGTTTTGGTATATTGAAACTTTTGGAGTTTGTGGTTCATGTATTGGCACATTAGAGTGGATATTTTAAGCCAGAGTGTGGTAAGTTGAGAGATTATGAGATTTTAAATTTCTAAGCAGCGATCTAGGACTCTAGGCATCTTTTCCTTTGCCTATAAGATGGTCTGACCTGGTATTCATGGTATGGCAGACTTCTGTCTGAGGGGCGAGGCTAGTAAGGTGATCATAAATTTGGATAGTATTTTGAGGATTTGGAGCAGCAACAGTATTCCTAGATTATGGAGTTAGTTGATGGCTACGGACATCATGATAGGCTTGCCACACTCTTTTTTGAGATTGGGTTTTGGTTTCGGTCTTCTTGGGGAGGTTGCCAGAGTTCATTCACTTTCAGTCGATCTAGACTTGGCACAGTTCAGTAAGGCTGGTTTTGTTCTACATTTGAGAGATTCTCCTTTGACACAGGGTGTTTATCCATGTCATTCCCGACCCTGGTGTGTAAATTGCAGCTAAGCTCCGATGGTTGCTTCAGTTTGGTTTAGGTATCGAGGATTGATCTTAGCAAAGGTATCCGTCTATTGGTTGATGGGTAGTCAGGGAAGATTACTCAAATTCTTGCGGGTATGCTTTGGGTTGCTATTTGGGTATCAAAGGCCCATGGACTATAACTTGGCTTAGATAGAGTTTGAGTATGAAGGTGACCTCATTCGAGGTTGAGTATAGTGGGAACTTTAGACCTTCGGTGGGTTAGTTGATATTTTGAGGGTGGCTTGAGTGTTTGACATGCGTACGGCTTTATGGTTAAGGTGAAGATAATTCAGGTTAGATAGAAGGGTTTTGTGGATCAAAGGATTCATGACTTAAAAGTTTGAGTGGTGGCTTTCTGAGTGAAACTGGTTATGGTATCAAGTTTTTTAGTCCCATGTGTTGATCGCCTTAGTTCTCTTGGTATCTGTGTTGTGTGAGTGCACTCCAATTGAGTTTTTTGAGGTTTGGTTCAGCGGATAGATCTTTTGAGTTTTTTTGAGTTAGAGGTAGTGGTCTAGTTTGGCTGGTAAGGAGTTAAGGTTCTTGGTAGTTTTCCTTTGATTTAGATCCGTAGGGTGCCGTCCGATTGAGGAGGCTACCTGGGAGATGAAAAGAGTGGTGCAGGCTTAGTACCCGCTGTTGTTTGAGTTTTCAGGTGTTCCCTTCTTCGTGACTTTTAAATATGAAAGTCCTTTTTAGTAGTGGATGTTGTAATGACCCTTTTGGTCATTCCCATTTTTTGCCTTCTTTGTACTATTAAAGCTTTCTAGTAGCGGCCCCAAGTAATTTATGACTTGTTGGGATTGGTGGTTCGGTGCCCAGGCCGTTCATTATGTCGTTATTACCATTTCACTATTTTAGAATGTTAACTTAGGAAATCACTGGCTTCAGTCAACGCTCTTAGCAAATATACTCAGAATCAAATGACGACAGTTTCGTTAGCTTCGGAGCATAGATTTTGGTCTAGTCAGACCCTTGGCTGAGGTCTGGGTGCTTTCAGTTTGGGTTTTATCTCCTTTTCTGTGTTTTCAGGCCAGTTGGGCTTTGAAGGTTGACTTTGGTCAACATTCACAGAAGACGACCTCATATGGGAATTTTATCTGTGATGTTATCTCTGAAATGTCAAATTTGGGTCATAGGGACGTTTGGTTTGGATCCCAAGGCTTCTGGACTTATTTTGGGCCATTGGGTTCCAATTTGGAAAAGTTGGCCAAAGGTTGGTTTTTGGAGTGGGGCCCACCTTTTGCTTAAATCGACCTTAGGTGGGACTTTCATTAATTCCGTTGAATCTAGAATGCCATTTTTAGTTAAGTAAAATAGTTCATTTATGTCCATGGGACCCCAGATGAATCCTGATGGTCCATCTGGTGACTTTTTATCCTTAAATATTTAGCTAGTTTTGCTGTTGATGGTAGGTCGGCATTTGTGAACTTTTCTCCACATTTTGTGGACTTTCTCTTCTTTTGTGGAAAAGGTCCACTTTTGCGGTAATGATCCACTTTTGCAGACACCACTTTTGTGATGAAGCCTCTGCTTTTGCGGAGGCATGAGTGAATAGTGACCTCCACATTTGCAGTGGGTTTGTCGCTTTTGCGATGAAATCTCCGCTTTTGCGATAATCGCTGGCATTTTATAAAATCCTTCTCCTTCCTTTTTCTTTCAAACCCCAAATAATTTTCCTCCATTCTCTTGAGCTTCAAAGCTCCAAATTTTGTGTGGGCTTATTCCAAAGTGTTGGGGTGAATAATTTCTTGTCCGTGATCATTCCCTTGTCGTAATTTGGTAAGTTTCCTTCTTTAGTTTTGTTAATTCGTCTCTTTAATTCCCTCTTTGATTCTTGACCCTGTAGGGGCTGTTTTGGCCCTTTATCCTTCACGATTAATGCTTAATTTTTGAGCATGCATTCCTGGCAAGGTTGGAAATATCATGATAATTTTTGTTTTCGATTTCGGATTGCGAGGCCCACGGGCCTGCTTTTGATCCAAATTTCAACCCTTCTAGATTACTAGAAGTATGGGTACCGCTAGCTTTGTACTGGTGAGTAGAGTATTGTTTAGATAGTTTGTTCACAATTCGCTGCTTCTCAGATCAATTTGGGCTTGGACGATGTCGTTCTAGTAGCTTTTCATCGTTCATCAGGTAGGTTATGGTTTCCCTACATTAGACTTTTCATATATATTATATAATTGCATTATTTAGTGTCCTCGAGTTGGGTTTACGAGGTTGGCACCCAAGACCTTATCCATTTCTTTTGTCCGTCTTATTTCTTACGTTCGCTGTAGTATTCAATCTAGTTTTGCAGTAACACCTTTACAGTCCTGTGTGGCCTTTGTATATGCCTTTGAACTATAGATGGTGGGTTATTTGGGAAATGCTCGTGAGTCCCGAACATCAGATTGTGATATTAGGCTGGTTATCTATGTTGTTGAGTAGGTTGAGCTTGTGCAGGGCTGATAGGTTGATTGTGAGCCATTGGGCTATTGATTTTTGTTTTGGGCATATCATTATCATATAAAGAGTTTTCTATATTTATTTACCACTATTATGGCTGCGAGCCTAACTATCACTATTTTTCTAAACTTCACATGGCCCGAGGGCCGATTTTCAGTATAAAAGGTTCTAAATGAATTTGAAACTGGTTTTATGGATTTTCTTGAGGTAAAAGAGATTAAACAATGATTTATCATTGGGTTTTCACACTAATAATAAACTCGGTTGAGTTATAGCGCTAGACATATTTACTATTGATTTTGAGGCGATACTAGACTCTGCCGAGCAAAGCGCTAGACTTGTTTTATGATGGATTTAGTCCCGGATATACTCTAGGCACCCTTGATTGGGGTTTTGAGATTTCAATTACTGATTTAGACCCGGATACACTCTGGGAAGCTATATTTGAGATTCTGAGATGTTTTATGTGGTCGTGTAGAGCTCCATGGACCTTGCCAATCCAAACCAGGGACTATGAGCTGCGAGTGTCGGAAGAGGGGTATACGGTGTAGTTGAGGTATATAGAGGACTCCTTCCATGGATCCTACCTACTGGGCCTGCGAGCACTGAAGAAGGTACATATGGTACTACTGTCACACCTTGTTTCATCATATCACATCATATCATTCATATTGTGTATAGATCCACCCTTGTTTGCTATTTGCTTAGTGTACACTCTAGTAGTTAGGGAGGTCGAAGGGTTTGTTTTCACTTGTTTGTGTTTCTCAGGTGTATGGGCGCCCATTGGGACTATAGGTAGATTAGCTTATTCTATCTTATGCCGATGATGCCTATTGGGTACCAATTGCATAGTAATTGGTGCTCATACTACACTTATGCATCTTTTTGGTGCAGATATTAGTTGAGCTTTCACCGTTGATCGCATTGGAGACTCATGCAACTTTTAGATCTTCGAGACTAAGGTGAGCGACTAGCAGTCGGGGCTTGACCACATTTCATCTTTTTTACTCTTACTCTTTTTATATTCGGAGACAGTTGTACTTATCATTTTGTTACTTCTAGCACTTGTATTCTATTAGAAGTTTTGTACTGTCAATAACAAGTCTTGGGGTTGGTATAGTTTCATTATGTATATATTCAGGTTATTGCTTCCTCTTTGTCTTATCTTATATTATGCTTTTGCTTATTTTTGCTTATTGTGCATATTGGTTAGGTAGTAGCCCATTACTAACTGTTCCGGGCTACGAGAATAGGTTCGCCTACTCGGGGGTTATAGGTGCCATTATGATCTGAGAAATTTGCTCATCACAGCTTGGTATCAGAGCTCTAGGTCCACTGGTGTTGTGGTACAGAGGCAAGTATCTAAATAGAGTCTCATAGATTGGTACGATGATGTCTGTATCCTATCTACCAGAGGCTATAGGGCATTGTTAGGAAGAGTTCTATATTTTTGGCTCTTTATCGTGTATTCTTGGCTCTATTGACTTCTAAACTTTGGTTGTTTCATTCCTTCTCAGATGCCTAAGATGAGTTCAATAGCAGTTGGTGTCGAGGCTTCTGTGCCTATTGCGTCAATGCTTCCATCAGCGCCAGGACTTCATAGTGAGAGCATACCACATTAGATAGGAGGTGTGGGGCCAGCCCAGCCTCCGATTGGATTTATAGCGACCCCAATTATCCAGGACATTGTGGCTAAGACTCTGGGTCCTCCGGTGGGTATTTTAGTACCTGGTTCTATGAGTGGTGCTTCAGTTAGGGTTGGGCTTCCAGTTCTTCAGCAGGGTTGTATATCGATATTGGATTATGAAGTGAGATTTCACGAGATGGTTAAGCGTATTGCTGGGACTGTGCCTTCAGAGTTTGATAAGGTTTAGAGCTTTGTTGGTGGTTTGATTTCATCGCTTTGTTTGGCCATCGAGCACTTTGTTACATTTGGGACTACCTTTCTCCAGGTGGTCGATCATGCTTGGGCTATTGAGGGTTCATGCCATGATTCTTATGGAGGTAGTGCTAAGAAGCATCGTTGCCAAGAAAATTCCCGAGGTTTTCAGACTTGAGGTAGGGGATTCTCCACCAGAGATAGGTTCCATTACTTCTTATCTACCAGGATAGTTTCGGTTGCTCCACAGGTTCCAGAGGGTGGTGGCACAGGGCATGTTAAGCTTTGCAGATATGGTACGGGTCAGATTCTCTGAGGTTTGCTTTTAGGTTGTGTAGGCCATGATGGCCGGTCAGGTTCAGTGATATATCCTAGCCCGTATATATCTATTGGGATTTGCTTTTAGTGCGGTGTGTATGGGCACTTATCTAGGGATTGTCTAACGATTCCACCTTCCAGTCAGCAAGATCAGCAGGTGTTATATCCCAGGGCTTCAGTGCCACTGGCTAGAGGTGGAGTGCAGGGTAGTAGGGGTGGTCCCCAAGTGGTTCGAGGCAGCTTCCAAGCTAGTTATTCTTGTAAGGCTTGTCACTGGTGTGGTGAGCATGGGCACTCTATTAGGAAGTGCCCTACGATTGCGTATCCCAGTCAGCCTTGTTGTTATGATTGTAGTGTGATTGGTCACTTCTCTAGAGGTTTCCCCCAGCAAGGGATGGTTGAGCCTTTAGCTTTGACTACTCAGTGCAGACTTAGACCCTGTCAGTCCGATGCCCCTCTTGGTGGGCCCATGGTAGAGGCTCCTGATATCATTACTCCAAGTTAGGCCTTTTCTACCTTCGACTTGTGATAGTCCTGTTCGCATTGTGATTCTTTCCCTTCTATTATTTATTTGCTTATATGCCTACTTGCTACTTGTTTAGTTGTTTGACTACCTGAGTTGTAATGTTTATGCATTGTTTTCATGGTAGTTTATTCCTTAGTAGTGGATGGGGGTGAGTTATCCTTGTGAGGTGTTTTACTCGGAGTTGTTGCTCGTGGTAATTCTTGTTAGTCTGTTTCTAGTTAGGTTTGTTTCCTATTTCGTTTTAACTCTAGACTTGTGTTGAGTCTTTCTTTTTTGAGCGGTCCTAGATTTTTGATGCCTAGGCTATTTTTTAGCATTGCTAGAAGTCCTTGTGTTGGTTTGTTGTTACCAGTGGTTATGCCAGAGTTTGAGCTTTGTCTTAAGTTGAGAGGTGTGGTTTTGCTAGCGTGCATAGATTGGTTTTGTTTTTCGGGTGGTTAGAATCGACCCTCTTGATTTGGTTAGTTTAGAAGGTTGGCAGGTATGTTTGTTGTTCCCATAGTCTCCTTCAGTTTCTTGCTCGGTTGGGTTGGTTGGTTGTTTTCCCTAGTTCCATTTAGATTGACTTTCGATCATCGTTCTTTAAATGAGCTCTTGATGTTGGCATTGTGATTGAGTTTTGACTACTTAATTGTGGCTAAGTGTTTCCAATAAGAGTTATAGGAGCTAAGGGAACAACCCAGAGTCTTCTGAGAAAGAATTTGTGGAATTAGTGTATCCTTGGAAAGGATTTTGTTTGGTTTGCGAAGGAGGGTGGTGATTCCTTGAGTGTATGTATTGGTTCTAGTAGCTTACTGAGGTGGCAACCGAGAGTTTTCTTTGGCTTGTATGTTGGTGATTTGCATCGACCTCGTTCAATTTATGGTGTCATTCCTTTGATAGATTCGAGGTCAAAATTCCTTCTAGTCTAAGATTGAGGTAGTGGTCATCCTAGTACTACCTTTTGGAGCTTGTTGCATCGACCTTGCTCCCTTGTTACCTTCTTTTAGGGGAAACAAGTTTTAGTAGCATCTACAGATTGGGAAAATTGTGTATTCATGGCCTAGTAGGCTCCAGTACCTGAGTGTTCATCGATAGCGTATGGGCTACTTGGGTTCTGATAGAGGCATTGATTGGCAATTGAGATTGAGTTTCCGAATTGTGGACTGGCAAACCACTTCGAATGGTTCGTGGTTGTTTCTTTTCGGGTATAGCTTCTTGGGTTAGAAGGCAATGAGTTCAAACAATGTAGCTTTCCCATCTCAGTTATGGAGTGACAGTTGGCCTTGGACACCTAGTCCTTGGCTAACCTTTGAGTTAGAGTAGACATCCTAGATTTCAGCGGTGTTCATAATAGTTTGAGGTTCATTCTACCTTGGTTGGATAGACTCAGTGCCTTAAGTTTAGGAATCAGTGGTAGTGTATTATATGTGATCAGATAGTGCATGTTGAGACTAGCGAGGCTATTGTGAGTTCTAATGATACTTAGAGACTGGTTGTCACTATTGGTTGCCTAGAGTTGGGAAGCTTGTTTAGTGGATTCTTCAAGGGTTGTCTTTTATTTGGGGTTCCAGTATTGGTTAGACTCGGCCAGTGTGGACTAGAAGTTTAGTATGTTGTATATGTCAGGATGGTTGGTTTGTGTGCTGATACAGTAGAGTAGTAGATTCGAGCCAAAGGGATGAGTTGAAGGTGTATGCAAAAATTTCTAGAGCTAGCTGGTGCCTTGCACCCCAGGCACCTTTTCCTTTTCCTACGGGGTGTTTTGGTTTGGTAGTTATGGCATGGTGGACTTCTTCTTGAAGTGTGAGTTGAACGATGATTTCATTTCTGAATGGTGTTTAAGTATTCAGAGTAGCAGCGGTATTCTTAGAGTTTGAAGCTTAGCTGATGATTATGGACTTCATGGTAGGCTTACCACAGTTCTTATAGGGTCTTGGTGTTGGTTTGGATCTGTTAGACAGGTTGCACTGGTTCATTCGCTTCAATTTAGTTCAAACTGGACAAGAGCAGCAAAGTTGGGTTCATTCTACAGTTTGGAAATTTCTTTGTCAACACATGGTGTTCATACTTGGCTTTCCTAACCCTGGTGTGCAACTTTAGTCAGGTTTAGTTAGTAAGTTTGATGTTAGAAAAATTGTTCGTTCATTGGTTGTTGGTTAGTCAGGTAGGTAACTCAATTTTTCAATAATATGATAAGGGTTGTTATCTTGAATGGCAAAGGCTAGTGGACTTTAGCATGGTTTAGAAAGAGTTTGAGAAAAAAGGGTGACTTCATTTGTGGTAGAGTATAAGTGGAGACTATGGATCTTCGGTGTGTCAGATGATGCTTCGACTGTGGTTTGAGTGTTCGAATTGTATAAAGTTTCTTGTTAGTGGTGAAAAAGGGTTCAATTGAGAATAATAGGGTTTTACGGATCAGCGGGTTCATGAGTTAGAGTTTATGTGGTTGCCTTTGTAGTAAACTTGGTTATGGTTACAAAGATTTGAGTTTCGTGTGTTGATCACCTTGCTTCTCTGGTTTTGGCATTGTATCGGTACTTTCCAGTTGAGATTCCCGAGGCTCAGATTGGGTTGGCAGATCTTTGGAGTTTTGGAGTTTAAGTTTGGAATCTAGCTTCTATTATTAAGTTTAGGCTTGGTTTCCTTTTGTGGTTTTATCCTGTTGGGTGTCGTCCAGTCGAGGAGGCTACCCGAGTTGTCCGAGAGAGTAGTGCGGGCTTCGTACCTGCTGTTCTTTTAATATCAAGTCTTTCCTTCTTTTTTGACTTTCGGGGATGAAAGTCAAAAAAGTTGTGGATGAGATAATGACCCTCCCGGTCATTTACGCGTGTTCACCTTTCTTGTATCATTAGAGCTTGCCTGTAGCGGCTCCAAGTTATTTATGGCTTCCTGGGACCGGTATTTTGGTGCTCGGGCTGTTTGTTTGATATTTTTGGCCGTTTCTTGTTTTAGAGCTTTAGTGTTTAGAAATCGTCGACTTCAGTCAATATTCTTGGTGAACATGCTCATAATAGAATTCCGACAGTTCTGTTAGATCCAGAGCATGGACTCTGGTCTAGTGGGACCTTTGGTCAGGATTCGGGAGCTTTTCATTTCAGCTTAGAATACTCTCGCATTCTATTTTTTCAGGCGATATAGGCTTGCTTGGTTAACTTTGATCAACATTCGGAGAAGACGACCTCGAGTGGAAATTTCGTCAGTGTTGTTAGCTCTAGAATGTCGAGTTTGTGTGAGGTAGTTGGTTGGTTTGGGTCTCGGGTGATCTAGGCTCATTTCGGGTGTTTGGTTGGCATTAGTTAGTGTTGACTTGGGTCAAAATTCCTCCGTGACCACCTCATATGGAAGTTTCATCAATTTTGTTGAGTCCGGAACGTTGTTTCCACTCTAATTGAACTATTGGTTTTAGAGTATCGGGTTCCGATAGTGCCCGAAATGCCCCGTAGAAATTTTGATTGTTGTTGATTTTTGTTGCATCTGGTGGGTATGCAATTGAGGAATTTGACCGCATTTGCAGCTACCGCAATTGCGGTGAAATGCCGCATTTGTGGTATTTTAGCCTCATTTGCGGTATATTGGCTGAAATTGCGGAGTTCTGCATTTGGGGTGATTTCTCTACATTTACTGATGTCACTATTCATCCATGCATCCGCAATTGTGATAAAAGTACCGTAATTGCAGTATCTGGCAACTTTTAAATGTCTTCTTCTCTCCTTCATTTCATTTTATTTCCTCAACTCGTTGCCACCATTAACATCAGCTCCAAAAGCTCCATTTGATCTCTTTTGGCCATCAATTTCTTGGAGCAGCTTCACCATTGCTTCGTGACCTTTTCCTATATTTAATTTGGTAAGCCTTCTTGTTAATATCTAATTTTCATTCATTTGATTTCTCCTTTAATTCTTAAATGGGTGGGATGTTTTGGAGCCCCATTTCATGTTCGTTTCTGCTAAATTTTGAGCATGTGCTCCTGGGATGGTAAGGAATAAGTGTGTGTTTTTTATTTTTGGTTTTGGGTTATGGGTCCCATGGGCCCATTTGTGGCTCGGATTTTGACACCGTTATGTTTATGGAATTATGGGTATCTTTATTCTCATTTTAATGTGTAGATTATTGCATTGATAGTGGTTTTGCAATTTGCATCTTCCTGGAGTAGTTCGAGCCTTGACGATATCATCCCCGTAACTATTCATCGGACGACAGGTAGGTTATGGTCTTCCCTACCTTGACTCTGCATATATAGGCTATAAATGCATTAATTAGTATCCTTGGGTGGGTTGTATTAGGTTTGTACCCCAAACCTTGTCTGCCTTTTTGTCTGTTTATTTTATACGTTATTTGTAGTATTCGCGTAGTACCGTATATTACCCTTGCGCTCCTGTGTGGCCTTGTATTGACTCTGGAACACAGATGGTGTGTTATTTGAAAATGTCTTCAAGTCCCAGACATAGAGCTTTTATTTTAGGCTAGTTATGTCTGATGTAGAGCTATTGAGCCTGTGCAGGGCCGGTAGGAATGTTTGTTAGCTGTTGGGCTAATTTATATTTGTGTGTGAGCATATCATCCATGAAAAAGGTTTTCCTTGGATGTTTTATCACTGTTTTGACTTTGGGACTACTATAGACGGTTTTGGAAACCTTGTCTGGCCCTAGGGGCTCATTTTTTGGTATAATTGATGATAAAATGGGATTTGGATGATTTAAGACTTGATTTCCTACTGATACTAGGATCGGTGGAGCCATAGCACTAGACTTGATTTTATTACTGATTTACATCTGAAAATACTCTAGGTACCCTTTATAAGGGTTATTGAGATTTGGCTAGAGTTTTAGACCCAATTCAATCTCGGGCACGTACTTCAAGGTTCTGATTCTTTGAGATTTCACGTTCGTTACAATATGTGGTTGGGGACCTCCATGGGCCCTATTGTTCTAGGACCTGGCCAAGGGGCCAAGCATGCCAGGGGAGGGGTATATGGTGTCGGATGGTGTATAGCGGGTACATACTGATGTGCCGCCATTTTACGGCATTTTTGACGCCTTTAAACTAAGAACAATCGTAAGTTTTCAAGCAACCGTCGTCGTTTTTGATGTTTTTATGTTATATTTACAGGAAAGGGAGACAAACGTAGAAAAGGAAGGAAATCCGATAAAAAGAGCGCGTCTGGATAAGAGTGACGGCCGCCGCGATGGCCAGTCACCAAGGTGACGGTCCGTCACCTTGGCCGTCAAGTAAGGCAGCGAGTGACGGCCCGTCACTGACCTGACAGACCGTCACCCAAGCCACCAAGATGAAACGCACTCCTCGAATGCAGTTTTTACCCTATATACATGTAAGTCGTCACCTGGTGGACGACTTACCTGAAAATTCATCATAAAACGCATATTAACAATTGATTACCAATTGTTAGCAGTGACGGTTCAAGTGACGGCCCGTCACCCAAACCGTCAAGTTAAGGCAGAACGCGACACGGATTCCGAACATTTTTGGGTTTATTTCCTGGACTCCTATAAATACCCTATGTTAGGTTTATTTTATTACTATTCATTACCAATTGATTACCAAATAGTTTTAGGAGAGTTTTGAGCAAGAAACACGTTTTCTTCTTCTTGAAATAGTGTTCTTGAATTGTTCTTGGGATCTTGGTTTCTTGTTCTTGGATAATTGAAGATTGTTTTCATTATATTGTAAGAATCTCTTTTCTCTTTATTATGAATACGAATCTCTTCTCTTTTCTTAATATCATGATTAACTAACTTCCCACAACTAGGGTTGTGGGAGCCATGGCTAAAGTAGCGATATAGATTCCGGGTAGCGTCGGGTTCAATATTTGTGATTGTCACGTTGTTAATCATTCATTCTTCACATTTTCTAGTGGTTGCAAACATTAGAACATGCCTAGGTTTAATTTGCTTGAGTAAAGAAATTAAAACCGGGAAATTTGATTAACTACGAGGATTCGAGACTACCAACTCTCGTCTTATGATTAATGTTGTAAATAGATTAATCTACTTGATGTTTAGGATTGAAATATAAAAAACTCACCTTTTCAAGTTCGAGAGAATTGAAAAGGAAATTCGTCTATTTGGTTGAGAAACGTTTAGATGATACAATTAATTCAATCACATCGTGACATGCATATAAGTAAGAACCTGGTTAAGCTTGAATCGGCATTGTTACAACGCCATGGTGAACACTTCACTAGTTCTCTCTCATATTGATTAAAACTCGTATGTTATTAGTCGCTTTGTTCAAATATTGATTTCACAAACCCCCCTATTTACCGGAAACTATTGATTACTAGTCACCTAATTCACTAACAACTTAATTTGCACCTTATTCCCTGTGGGATCGACCCCAACCTTTGTTGGGTTCTATATTTGACGACGACCGCTTACGCTTCGTAATTTGAGGTGTAGTTTGGGCTTTATCAAATTTTGGCGCCGTTGCCGGGGAATACGGTTGTTTATTAAGTCCGGTGTGTTTATTTGACTCTTAGTCATATTTCTTGCTTTTATTTTTATTTGTTGTTTTGTTTTTACAAGGTACATAGTTGTGCATGCCAAGTACCCGAGGCTCGGGTGATCCAATATTACCCTACGACCCCGAGCTCGCAAGAACGCTAAGGCTAAACATGAATGTACAATAGGAGGAGGCAGCAAGGCTCGCTGCAGAACAACTGGCTCAGCATCACTTGAATGATGAGGATATCGACTTGGATGGAGGTGGCGCCATGGGCGCTATTACGATTCCTCCGCTAGCGCCCGGGGCCAAGTTCAACATTACTAGCACGATGATTCAGCTGTTGAACTTGAGAGGAGTGTTCCGTGGAGTAGCTGGTGACGATCCAAACTGGCACTTGATGAATTTTGTGGGGATCTGCAAGTCATTCGAACTGCCGGGAGTGAGTCAGACAGCGATCAGGCTCAGGTTGTTTCCATTGTCTCTGTCTGATGAGGCAGCGTTATGGTTGACAAAGATGACCCCCGACTCTATCGCAACTTGGGGAGAGTTGAAAGGAGCTTTCCTAGAAAGGTTCTTTCCTCCCTCTAGGATGATACAGCTGAGGGATGAAATTAGCAACTTCAGACAGCAACCTCACGAAGCATTGCACGAGACCTGGTTGCGATTCAAGAAGAAGCTAGCACAATTCCCTAACCATCAGTTGAACGACGAATTTTTTATGCAGACATTCTACAGGGCACTGAATTCGGCTACCAAGCCGACGTTGGACAACGCAGCAGGTGAATCGTTCATGGGTCGCACTTTTGCCGATGCCACAACTATTTTGGACAGGCTCACCAAAACCAACAGGGCCTGGCATACATGGGATTCAGAGATACCAGCTAGTACTTATGTAGTGGGTGTGTCCGCAGAGCAGCGCAGAAAAAAGGAAGAACGGGACCAAGACATGGCCCATCTAAAAACGCAAATGGACCTGCTGACCAAGCATTTGATGTCAGGGGGTATTGAAATGGTGAAAGCTGTGGGTTCCCAAGGTAGAGCAACAGAGTTCGAATCTGATTAGGAGGCAAATTATTTGGGTGGTTTCCAGGTCAATGGCCAGGGAAACCAAGGTCGGAACTATCAGAGAGACAACTACTATGAGAAAGCTGGCTACAGAGATCGCGACCAGGGAAATTGGAGGAATAACACTGATAGAGGTGGGTTGTATGTACCACCTGGTAATCGGGACAAAGCTAGCAATGAGGCAGGGACGTCCAAACTGGAGAACATGATGGCGAAGATGTTGCTGAAAGTGGAATCGACTGACTCTGGGGTAAAGGAGATGAGGACTGAGTTATCAGCATTGAGCCAGTTAGTGGATTCACATTCCACCTCGATCAAGCAATTGGAGCAGCAAGTGGGGCAGATCTCGGCATGTCTAAATCAAAGGAGGACGGGTACCTTGCCGAGCGACACCGTTCAAAATCCAAGGAAGGATGCGAGTTGCATGGCAATCACGACAAGAAGTGGTAAAACGTTACCGGAATCACATCCGGTAATTCAATCTCAATGTGATGTTGCGGATGACGATGTGGCGGAGGATGAAACGCAAAAGCCCGCAGAGGAAAGCAAGGAAGCCGAAAAGCTTCCAACTATGATGCCTCGGCCACCGCCTCCATTCCCACAACGCTTGAAGAAGAAAGCGGACGATAGCAAGTTCCTGAATTTCATGACCATGCTCAAGCAGGTATCAATAAACATCCCACTGGTGGAAGCGCTTGAACAAATGCCCAGATATGCCAAGTTCATGAAGGACTTGATTACCAAGAAGAGGTCAGTAAGCTTTGAACCAGAAGATAACCTTCACCACTGCAGCGCTATTTCTTCAAGTTCATTAGTGGAAAAGAAGGAAGACCCAGGTGCGTTTACTGTTCCCTGTACTATCGGGAAGCTCAACTTCAGAAGAGCATTATGTGATCTTGGGGCTAGCATCAACTTGATGCCGCTAGCAGTTTACAAACAATTGGGTTTGGGAGCGCCCAAACCAACTACCATGAGGGTGCTAATGGCTGACCATTCAGTAAAGCAACAAGTTGGAATATTGTCTGATGTGCTGGTAAAGGTTGGTAAGCTTATATTCCCGGCCGACTTTGTGATCTTAGACTGCGAAGTGGACTTTGAAGTTCCCATCATCTTGGGACGACCATTGTTATCTACTGTAAGAGTATTGGTCGACATGGAAAGAAACGAACTGACCTTCAGACTGAACAACGAAGTGGTGAAGTTCGATGTGTCCAGATTGATGAACCAACCAAGAGACATGAAGGTAGTCGCAGTTTTAAATGTTATTGAGGAAGCGCCTGCGGATGTGCATCTAAAGGAAAAGGGTTGTGTTGAGACCCGAGCTATTATGAGAATGAAGTTGGGAGCGTAAGAAGAGGAACCTGTAGAGGAAGGCGGTGAAAATAGATCAAGGAAACGAAAACACCGCAAGAGAACCTGCAAATAAAGAATGAAGAAGTTGCTGCGACTAGCTACGGAGCCGATAAAAGAGGACGTTGGAACGCAACAGAATGGTGTGGCGTGCACCTATTCCATCGATTTCTCCTTCTTTGGAGACCCTGGCGGTCTCCAACATCATGTCAGAATCTGAGTCCTATGGGCTCCACAGGTATTCCTTTCTCTCACAGTCTTTAGCTGTCGCATGTATGCATTGGGGACAATGCATGAGTCTAAGTTGAGGGTGTTGGGATACCTGTGAGTCATACACCACCGAGGGTTTTTGTTGTCGTTTAAATTTTAGTTATATATTTTTAGTGTCTATAGCAAGCATGGCATTTTTTGTTGGAAAATATACTAAAAGGAGCCCCCTCTGAAAAAGTCTATTTTGTACTTATGTTTGAAACGATTAACTGTCTGGATCCTTGGATGTCATTGTGTGGTTATGATTGGAATAAGTATGCTTGAGCCGAGCTGTTGTTTTGATAGTTGGTAGTGGTATGGTTTCTTGGTGCCAAGTGTGTGTGAGCGTATTGTTATAAATTCTTACTCTGTGCATGCATCTAGAACTTGCCCGGTCTATTTTGTTAAGTTTGAAGTTGGTTGCTTAGGAAAGGATCACAAGCCCTTTTTGTGTGCAGTCCACTTAAGCTATAAGACCGTCCAAATGTAAATAATCCCTTTGATCCCTGTTTGAGCCATAATTGACCCTGTTCGTTCAATAACCTGTCACCGTTCCTATTTAACTTTGAATCCCTGTTTTTGCCCTGGTGCATCCTTGGACATCGTGCACCTCCACTCAGGTAATCAGCCTAAGTTGAGGGTGGCTACTATAGAGGTAAATGATAAGAAAAAAAAGGATTGATAAAATTGGTTGTGAATAGAATGAAAATTCCGGGTGTGTGTCTTAGAAAAGAAGATAATGAAACGAAAAAAAAAAGATGAAAAAGATAGAAAAAGAAATAAAAAGAAGTGTCAAAATAAAGAGGCCGCACCTGTAGCTAGAAAGAAGGAAATAAAGAGGTGAATAAGGATGGACAAAATAAAGTTATGCGGAAATAATAGGTTGGTGAATCCAAGGAGGGCTTAGTCACTACTCCCCAACCGTATCCTACCTGCACCCGAAGCCGCATAACAAGCCAAAACAAGTCCTGTAGTGATCCTGAATGGCTTTCTGAAGAACTGAAATAGAATAGTAAGGGCAAGCTTATGGCATCGCATGTGCATCGTTTGAAATCGTTTGTGATTGTGAGCATCTTACCTAGTCCTAAATCTTGTGTGTGGGACTTCTTTGTGGTGAGTGCACCAAGATTTCTGTATCGTCTATTGACTGTTAGGATAGCTGTGCGTGTGTATGCATAATATTCCATCATATCGGAATGACATGTTTGGATCCTTGCAAGTCAATGTTTCATACATTTGTATGCTACTAGGGAGCTTGATTTGAAATTGAATAAGCATTGAATGACCATGAGTTGCTAGAGACACGAGTTTGTTTTCTTAGTTGAGTCATATTATTGTTTTTGGGTCATGTTGCTTGAGGACAAGCGAACGTTTTAAGTTGAGGGTGTTGATGTGCCGCCATTTTACGACATTTTCGACGCCTCTAAACTAAGAACAATCGTAAGTTTTCAAGCAACCATTGTCGTTTTTGATGTTTTTATGTTATATTTGCAGGAAAGGGAGACAAACGTAGAAAAGGAAGGAAATCCGATCAAAAGAGCGCGTCTGGATAAGAGTGACGGCCGCCGCGACGGCCAGTCACCAAGGTGACGGTCCGTCACCTTGGCCGTCAAGAGAGGCAGCACCACTGCCTAGGAGTGACGGCCCATCTGACGGCCCGTCACTGACCTGATGGACCGCCACCCAAGCCACCAAGATGAAACGCACTCCTCGAATGCAGTTTTTACCCTATATACATGTAAGTCGTCACTTGGTGGACGACTTACCTGAAAATTCATCATAAAACGCATATAAACTTGTAAGTCGTCACCTGGTGGATGACTTACCTGAAAATTCTCCTGAAAACTCACTGTTTAGCAGTGACGGTTCAAGTGACGGCCCGTCAAGCTTGTGACGGTCCGTCACCCAAACCGTCAAGTTAAGGCAGAACGCGACACGGATTCCGAACATTTTTGGGTTTATTTCCTGGACTCCTATAAATACCCTATGTTAGGTTTATTTTATTATTATTCATTACCAATTGATTACCAAATAGTTTTAGGAGAGTTTTGATGCAAGAAACACGTTTTCTTCTTCTTGAAATCGTGTTCTTGAATTGTTCTTGGGATCTTGGTTTCTTGTTCTTGGATAATTGAAGATTGTTTTCATTATATTGTAAGAATCTCTTTTCTCTTTATTATGAATACAAATCTCTTCTCTTTTCTTAATAGCATGATTAACTAACTTCCCACAACTAGGGTTGTGGGAGCCATGGCTAAAGTCGCGATATAGATTCAGGGTAGCGTCGGGTTCAATATTTATGAGTGTCACGTTGTTAATCATTCATTCTTCACGTTTTCTAGTGGTTGCAAACATTAGAACATGCCTAGGTTTAATTTGCTTGAGTAAAGAAATTAAAATCGGGAAATTTGATTAACTACGAGGATTCGAGACTACCAACTCTCGTCTTATGATTAATGCTGTAACTAGATTAA
The DNA here is from genome assembly GCA_003996215.1 of Jaltomata sinuosa. NCBI lineage: Eukaryota > Viridiplantae > Streptophyta > Magnoliopsida > Solanales > Solanaceae > Jaltomata > Jaltomata sinuosa. The sequence continues at coordinate 19,721 of QJPP01001466.1, forward strand.
TCTACTTGATGTTTAGGATTGAAATATAAAAAACTCACCTTTTCAAGTTCGAGAGAATTGAAAAGGAAATTCGTCTATTTGGTTGAGAAACGTTTAGATGATACAATTAATTCAATCACATCGTGACATGCATATAAGAAAGAACCCGGTTAAGCTTGAATCGACATTGTTACAACGCCATGGTGAACACTTCCCTAGTTCTCTCTCATATTGATTAAAACTCGTATGTTATTAGTCGCTTTGTTCAAATATTGATTTCACAAACCCCCCCTATTTACTGGAAACTATTGATTACTAGTCACCTAATTCACTAACGACTTAATTTGCACCTTATTCCCTGTGGGATCGACCCCAACCTTTGTTGGGTTCTATATTTGACGACGACCGCTTACGCTTCGTAATTTGAGGTGTAGTTTTGGCGTTATCACATACCCTATGGGTCCTCCTGCTGGAATGCCCGGGGAGGTGCATACATAGTTACTATTATTGGTTCCATCATTATCATCATCATGCGTATCACTCGGATTCCACCCTTATTTATTGTGTGTTCAGTGTACGCTCCGGTTGTATGGGCGGCCGGAGGGTTTGTTTTCACTTGATTTCTTTCCTCGGTTGTATGGGCGGCCATTGGGATTATAGGTAGATTCTATTACTCCTGTGATTTCATAGACCTAGTTGTGGTGCTTGGTTCTTTTGGATTGGTAAGTTTTTAGCCTGTTGAGGCTCTGAGTTTGGGCATGAGTATTGAGGGGCTAGTAAGTCCTATATCTTTGAGGATCCGTTGTGTATCCTCCTGAGTGGTTGTGATTCTTAGGATGTTGTTCCTTATCTTGATTCTGAGTAGAACTCTTGGTCCTTGTAGTTTAGTTACTCCATTCTAGGTTGTAAATTGTGAGAATGATCCCGGTTTATGCTTATCTTGAGAGTTTATGGTTTTAAGTATGTCGTCTTTATTTTATGGCTTCTAGTTGATTATGTTGGATTTCTTTCTTTCTTTCCCTTTTTACTTGAGGTTACTGGTATACCGCCAACACACTTCTTCAACAAGGACACATGGAAAATTGGATGAACTACTTCTAATTCTGTTGGAAAATCCAACTCATAAGCAACACCACCAACTCTCCTCAAAATCCGATAAAGACCTACAAAACGGGGACTCAGCTTCCCTTTCTTGCCAAATCTCATCACAGCCTTCATCGGTGACACTTTCATAAAAACCCAATCATTAACTCAAATTCTAACTCCCTTCTTCTCACATCCGCATATGATTTCTGTCGACTCTGAGAGGCCCTCAACCTTTCCCTAATAAGCTGAACCTTTTCCATAGTTTCATGAACAGAATCTGGGTCAATCAAGGCTACCTCACCTACCTCAAACCAACTAATAGGAGATCTACATCTCCAACCATAAAGTGCTTCATAAGGAGCCATCTGGATGCTAGAGTGAAAGTTGTTATTGTAGGCAAACTCGATAAGAGGTAAGTGGTAATCCCAATTACCTTTGAAATCAATCTCGCAAGCTCTCAACATATCCTCTAAAGTCTTAATAGTACGCTCTTCCTGGCGGTCTATCTAAGGGTGAAAAGTTGTGCTACGCTTCACCTGAGTACCAAGACCTCTTTAAAACAGTCTCCAAAATTTAGAAGTAAATTCAGTGCCCCTATCTGAAATGATGGACAAAGGAACACCATGCAATCAAACTATCTCCCAAATGTAGAGTCTGGCATAGTCGTTTGCTGAATCCGTAGTCTTAACAGCCAAGAAATGGAATGATTTAGTCATCCGGTCGATAATCACCCAAATTGAATTATGTTGCCTTCGATTACGAGGCAAACCTGTAATAAAGTCCATATTGATCGCTTCCCAAATCTAAGTAGGAAGGTCAATATCCTGAGTCATGCCACTCGGTCGATGATGTTCTACCTTCACTTGCTGACAATTGGGACACTTAGCTACAAAACCAGCTATGTCCCTCTTCATACCATTCTACCAATAGACTTCCCATAGATCACGGTACATCTTGGTGGCACCGGGGTGAATGGAGTATCTGGAACTGTGGGCCTCAGTCAAAATATGTTGTTTTAACCCATATACATCTAGCACACATAGTCGACCCTGATAACAAAGTACACCATCTCCCCCTTGGGAGAAAACCTCAACCTTTTGCTGATTGAATGCACCCTTAAGCTAGAGTAAAATGGGTTCACTATCTTGATTTGCCTTCAATTCAGCTACCAAAGATGATTCAGAACCATTCTGAACAATAACACCGCCCTTTATCGAGTCCATAAGGCGAACTCCCAACCGAGCTAGCCTATGAACCTCCTTAACTAGTTCCTTCTTTCTTTCTTTGACTGAAGACATACTACCAATCGAAAATCTACTAAGTGCATCCACAACAACATTGGCCTTACCCGGATGGTAAAGCACAATCATGTCATAATCCTTAAGGAGATCAAGCCACCTCCTTTGTCGCAAATTCAATTCCTTCTGAGTGAACACATACTGAAGGCTCTTATGATCGGTGAACACATGCATATGCACCCCATACAAATAGTGTCTCTAAATCATCAAAGCAATGACCACGGCTTCTAGCTCAAGATCATGAGTAGGATAGTTCTTCTCATGAGTCTTAAGCTGTCTAGAGGCATAAGCAATCACCTTACCACGCTGCATCAAAACACAACCCAAACCAATCCTAGAAGCATCACAATACATAACAAAATCATCTAGGCCCTCGGGGTAGAGCTAACACTGGAGCTGTAGTCAAGCTAGTCTTCAATTCTTGAAAGTTCTTCTCACACAAGTCAGACCACTGAAATTTTACCTTTTTCTGACTCAATCGGGTCAAAAGGTCAGCAATGGAAGAAATCCCTCCACAAACCTCCTAATATCAGACAGGGAAGTGGGTCTAGGGCAGTTCTTTACTGCCTCAATCTTTTGGGAATCAACTCAAATACCATCTTTAGTCACAATATGACCCAGAAAAGCAACAGACTGCATCCAAAACTCACACTTGCTAAACTTAGCAAATAACCGTTGGTCCTTAAGAGTTTGCAACACAACTCTCAAATGGCCCGCATGCTCCTCCTCACTCCTAGAATACATGAGGATATCATCAATGAAAATAATCATAAATATATCGAGGTACTGTTTGAACACACGGTTCATCAAATCCATAAAGGCTGTAGGAGTATTCGTTCGACCCAAAGACATAATAACAAATTCATAATGACCATACCGAGTTGTAAAGGTTGTCTTCAGAATATCACACTCTCCAACATAAAGCTGATGATAACCAGACCTAAGGTCGATTTTGGAGAAGAAACTAGCACCCTGAAGCTGATCGAACAAGTCATCAATCCTAGGAATGGAATATTTATTCTTGGTTGTGACCTTGTTAAACTGACGGTAGTTAATACACATTCTAAGAGAACCGTATTTTCTTCGAACAAATAAAATTGGGGCACCGCATGGAGAAATGCTATGTCTGATGAAATCTTTATCAAGAAGATCCTTCAACTGATCCTTTAACACCATAAGTTCTGCAGGAGCCATTCTATAGGGAGGAATAGAGAAAGGATTCATATCTGGAAGAAGATCTATCCCAAAATTAATCTCCTGCTCAAGAGGGACTCCGGGCAAATCCTCGAGAAACACTTCTGGAAACTCATTCACAACAGGAACATCCTGAAGGGATGGTATTTCAAACTCCATATACATAACCCGCACTATGTGATAAACATACCCCTTTAAAATCATCTTCCTACCCTTAAGATAAGATATGAAATGACCTTTCGAGGAAGGGGGACTACCCTGCCATCCTAAGATGGGTTCATTTGGAAACTTGAAACTGACAACCCGAGTACGATAATCAACATAAGCTAACAAGCATGTAGCCAATCCATACCAAGAATAACATCAAAATCTGACATCTCCAATTCTACTAAATCTGCTGAAGTGACTCTCTGAAGGACTTAGATAGGACAATTTCGGTAGATTCTTTTGGATAATACTGACCCACCAATAAGAGTAGAAACACAAAAGGGTTCTAAAAGTAATTCAGGACAAATTTCAAATTTGCATGCTACATAAGGAGTCACAAAGGATAAAGAGGCACCGGGGTCCAAAAACGCATACACATAAAAAGAGAAGACTTTCAACATACCAGTGACAACATCTGGGGAACCCTCCTTGTCCTAATGAGAGGACATAGCATATAGGGAGTTTTGTCGCTGACCCCAAAAACTAGAAGTTGTGCCCAGCTGGGCTAGTCAACCTCCCGGGGCTACTGGAGAAGACTGAGCCCTACCACCTCCCTGCCTTTTCTTAGCCAAAGAGCACTCTCTAATCATGTGTCTAGCCTGTCCATACCTAAAGCATGCTCCCGTGCCTGCACAACACTCTCCCAAGTGATTTTTCCCACACTTGCTGCAAATGGGATGTCATGGCCCTCTAGTAACACTCCCCTGAGACTATGAATAAGAACTAGATACTCTACCCACCTGATCATGATGAGGCCTCAGGGCCTGGGTAGGAGCACTAGTATAATAATGAATGGGTCCTGATGACTTTTTCTGAAATGAGGAGTGGTGCCCTCTACCGGACCTTTGATGGCCAAAACCTAAATTTTCGGATCTAACTCTCTTGTTCTCCCTAGCAATATCCCTAAGCTTGTCCCCCTTGATTTGGTGAGCATGAGACATAAGTATGGAAATGTTTATATCAGTCAACAATATAGCAGACCTGCACTCCTTCTTCACCATGTCTGAAACCCCATAGATAAAGTTACTCATTTGGTCATGCGGGTCTGCTACCATAGAAGGGGAATACCTCGATACCTGAGTGAACTTCAAACTATACTCTTGGACTGACATCGACCCTTGTATCAAGTTCACACACTCCTCAGTCTTTGCTTGCCTTATCTCCCGAGGAAAGAACCGGTCGAGGAAAGCCCTAGCTCTAGCCTCCTTTCATTGGGTAAACCAGATATGATCTACATCCTTGAGTTGGTACGATGCGAGCTCCACACCATCAGCACCAACTACTTACACAACATCAAATATCTTCTTCACTTCATCAATAAAGATAAGTGGGTTCTTACTCACTTTCGAACCCCAAAATTCAGGTGGGTTCATTCGGACAAAATCACGAACCTGGGCTGCTACCCCACCTTGAGGGTGGACTGGGATAGGAGCTGGCTAGTTGGACTGAGTGGTCAGGGTCTGGGCTAGCAAATGGATGGCATTCCTGAATTCCTCAGTCATTGCCTCGAGGGCAAGAACGGGAGGAACGGCATTCCGAGTGGCTTGGTGAGGCATAGCATGATGAGGCATGATCTGAAATGTACAAGGTAAGGATTAGAGAAACATTAGAGTTAAGCTCTATTGCACGACATGATCATGAAAGAAGTGAAGTTTTCTAAGACACCTCATAGCTTCCCTCTCATATGTATGGCGCGTTTCACATACATGAAAGAGACTCTACTCGATATGGCTTTCATACATCCTAGGAATCTTGATCCAAAGGCTCTCATACCAAGTTTGTCACACCCCGAGGTTACCCCCTAGACGTAACATGGGACTTGGGACCATAAGTGCCCCAAGCTAACCCCTGGTCATAGCATTCTCAAGCATAACAAAAGATAAGCGGAAGCATAATAGATAAATCCGGAATCACATAAATGGATAAACAAGTCAAATAGGACTGCAAAATTCAGAAGAGACTAAAAAACTATCTGTGTCTGAAAAGCCTCTACTCATGACATAAAAAGTTGCTAGGACAAGACCCTAGCTAACTCAAAGTGCAGAAAATACGATGGCTAACACTGACTAAGAGCATAACTAGTCCTAGATCTAAGTGAACTCACCAACAGCTGACAGAAAGTGGCCTGGAAACTCTAGCCACAGATCTGAGAAGGAACACCTGAATCTGCATCATCAAAGGATGCAGCGCAAGATATGCGTCAGTACTATAGAATGTACCGAGTATGAGAGCGATGCATGAACATGATAAAAACTGTGAAAACATACTTTAAATGACTTGTTACATAAATAAAGGACATGAATAAGTATTAAGATAAGAGACATAAGACATGAAAGAAAACTTAAGTTCAAAGTATAGAATCATATAACTTTATGGTTTAAAAATGATCATGTGGGAGTTTCTCTTAACCGGCATAAACCATGCTAAGCTACATGGAGTCCAGTGTCATGTACCCCCATAGAAAAGGGTTGTCCTAACAGGCCAAAGTTAGAACCATGTCGTACCATGTTCTTGTCATAATAAGCCACAGAGGGCAACCTACGGTGGCAACATAGTTTTGGACTTGGGTTATCTGAACCCTCGTCTCTCGGTGATAAATAATACTCCCAAAACATATAACATGAGCTCATATACATGTGACATATCTGATGCCAAACTTGTTCATAACATGTTCATACCCCGGATCGTCATACTACTCATGAATTATAGTTTAGAAATCGATTCATGAGCATTGATGGAACATCGGGTGTCTTGTCTTGCATATTACTTCATGACATGGAAAATTTGCATGGCTCGAGTTCAAATTCATAATATGTATATTTTTATAGAACATAGGAACTAGGCATGCACATATTTGAAAATCCATGGAAAACATGCTATCAAATCCAATTTACTTAAATCCATTTCATGGATGTAGAGATTGTCATGGTTAGACTTCAATTCATGATATAAGAATTCCCATGTAAGAACCAATGTAAAATCATGCAATTTAATAGAAATTTAATAATCAAATCATGAAAAGATAGTATATAGCAAAACCCATAAGAATTGGGTAAAAACCCTAATTTAAAGATTCATGGAAATCAAAATAGGATTTGGGGTTTTGGGCACAAGGGTGAATGGAACCCATTGTTGAATACCCACATACCTTGATTGAATCTAACCCACTTGAATTGAAAAGACTTAGGAGACTTGAATTTAGAGCTTGAGACTTGGATGTTGGAGAAGGGCTTTTCCTTTTTGGGAGAATAATGAAGATTTGAGAAGGAACTTAGGCTAATGAGGGTGAAAACCCCACTTGAAATAGTTAAAACGACATTATTTAGGAGTTAAAATGGTGGATAAATGACTAACATACTCCTGGGACATATTTAAGAAAAAGCTAGAAAATTGTCAATATCAGGGATCACGGGTCAGTTCTATGTGTCGTCGTTTAAACCACGGTCCGTGGTTCTAGCTTGTGGTTCCTAGCCAACCATTCAGATTGTATAAGGCAATCCTACAGGTCAACAGGACGGACCTGTAGAATGGATGATAGGTCATCAAACCAAGTCGTGAAACCTGGGGGACTTGTCATCTCCCTGATCTGGTTGTACGAGTCGACAGGAAGGATTCGTGGTTTGAACCACGGTCCATAGAACCAACTCGTGGTTCTAGACCAGAGGCTGAATCAATCAGAAGGGAATCACGGTTCCATTCCATGACTCATGGTTGAAACCATGGCCCGTGGTTTGGATCCGTCATTCCTGGAACATGAATTTTTTTTGAGTTTCAGACTTAGATAGATGGTTTGATTTTCGAGGTGTTACATAAGCAATAATCTATAAGAGTACCTAGAGTAGCAGAAGGCATAATATAAGTTCATTGTTTTTAAGAGGTAGTTGTTACATTTGAGACATAGTAGATCGCTATCTAATAACCTAAACTAAGTATACGCAGAGAATAGAACTACCAGTTAGAGTACAACTCTTATAAGGGATAGAGGAAGTCATAGAGGGATGATTCCCCTCTCTCAATAGCCAATAGTGATGTATTACAAGAAATATTATTAACATCGATGTGAGTTTCAGTACCCAATGATTCTTGATCCTTTTTATTAAAAATGTCTAGTCTCGATTTTTGTATTCCAAAAGCTAGCAGGGTAATTGGAGAACTCTCTTTATAAAGGATACATTGGTCCAGTGTGGTGTCCTAGAGAGCACCTATATCACCATAGAAAAAAGGGAAAGAGTGTGTGTATAAGGGTGTGTAGATTGTTGACAGCCGACTAAGAATGTCATAAAATATATTGATGAGGCTTATTGGATTACTTCCCTAAGTGAGGGATGGCTACATGCTTCTGTTCACCTGATACAAGATCATTATAAATTTTGCTGGTTATAACTTGACTAAAGCTAAAAGGGGTTGGATCGCCCTTATTTGTTGTGATGTTATAGCATTTCCGCCAAGCATGGTTGGACTTCAGTTGTTAATACCAAGGTGGATGATCTTTAGATGATATGGAGAGATCACAATATAAATCCATAAGTACGTGTTATACACGAGTTTTTTGGGTATAGTGTCTTCAGTATCCTTCTTTTTCATCAGTCTATCATATCTATATGAGCTACTAGATATCGAGTTCAATATTGTGGCACTTGATAGCAATAGAGGTAGGACGGTTTTAACCTGCCACCCCAACAAGAGGCGTATAAAGTATTTCCCTCTATCATTGCCATTGTAAGTGATTAAAAAAATTAATCTAAAGATAGTTCTTATGTTCAAAAATATATAGAGGAAGATTTTCTAGGGGATGAAGGGAAGGACAACCTGGTTACATAGTCCTCAAAGAAAATAGAGAAATATGAATAGAAGTAAAACTAGGATCATTAGGAACTAGCAGGAGTGGGCTCACATGTAAGTTATGACTAGATGGATCCATCGAATGTCTCATAGTTTACAAAGGAACTAGATGTCAACAAGATTAAGGTGTCATAAATTTATATATGTATGTGTTATAGCTAACTTTCTTGCAAGATTATACGTATTATATATGTGATAACTTAATCATTTTCACGCTACTTGTTTTCATAATCCTATTTGTTTACCTATCACATTCCCTTTAGGAGTTAATTATCGACATGTTATTTGTATCATAGATTCCTTATTTATAGACTATATGTTATATGAATTATTTTATGTATGGTAATTATATTCTAGATCATATGTCCATATATTGCATGCTATATGAACCTATTGTTTATATGAGACATGTTTTATAAAGTATTGGTCCACGTATTATCTGTTTGATAAACTATTTGTTTGTATGTTATTTGTAGCTTAGATCAATTGCTTAATAGTCTATATTCCTGTTTATATGTTACATGTCTTATACAAGAAATGCTTATATATTATATGTCAATCTACATGGTTAGATGTTTTACAGATTACTTATTTATACATTATTTGCTTCATGGAATATTTGATCACATGCTACGTGCATATGCATTAAAAACTTAATTGTACAAATGTCATAGGTTATTTTCTTATAAATCATTTGATTTTACGTCACATGTCTTATAACTTATTTGTTTAAGTATGATGCGTTTCTTGAGTTTATATGATTACAATGTCAAAACTTAATTGTTCAAACGATATATGTTTAATTGTTTTTAGGTTATTGGTGTATCCCTTTAAAGTTTATAGTTTCTGTGTTCATATGTCATAACCAAACTATTTATGTGCTATATGTTTGAGTATAAGTACCATTATAGTTAACTTTTCTATATGGTTATATAATAAGGTTCACGTTATAGTTGAATTGTCTAGATGTTAAATGCACCACAAATTATTATTTCTAAATTATCGGCTTTAGAAGATTGTTTGCTTATATGTCACCCAATTCATGATGTAATTGCTTATGTATTATAGGCGGAACAACTTACATGGTTAAAAATGTAAAAAATCTAATTGCTCAGGTAATACATGTTTACTTGCTTAGAGGGTATAAGTGTATCTGTTAGAGTGTTATTTATGCGTCCATATGTTGAAATTAATTTACTTGCATGTTATGTACTTTTATAGTTCTAGAGCCCATGTATTAGGTGTTTTTATAGTTCACATGCTCATATATCACAATTCATTTCCTTACATGCTATACATTTCTCCAATTTAAAAACCTATGTATTAAGTATCTTAATAGCTCCCTCACTTACATAATTATATAATAGATCTCATCCCATAATTTATATATTTACATGTTATTTATTTATAATCTATCTACTCAGATGCTATTTTATCATTTATATGTTCATATGCCATAAGTTTCACAGCTTACCCGCACATAGATTACATGTTATATATTTTTCACTAGCTCATAAGTTACATGCTTATTAGGATTCCATAGTTATAGGTTAGGTCCTTTTTCGTGGCTCACATGTTTACATGATTACATGTTCTTTATGCTTATTTGCTTACATCTTATAATTTTTATATGAATAGATTGATTAGATGTTATATGCCTATATCTATACCCGTTTGAACATGGGTAAGTTTAAGTTTATCCTTGGGCGGAGGGCAAGTAAGATGCCCTATCCAACTGCCCAAAGGATGGCCAAAGGACTTGAGTCATTAAGTGAAAAACGACGGGAATGATCATTTGCCCTTAGTGGACTTACATGTAAGGATAGAGATAATTGTCCTTCCAACAGTATAAAAATGTAGAGAGATCTGTCAAGTAACCTATGAAGTAGAGTGAGCTTCGGAGATAGCTATAATGCGCTCGACCCCATGTGTCTACACTATGCCAATATTCAAAAAATATGATTTATGCCTATGATTTCCAAAACCTCACACGATCTCCATAAGTGAATTATTTTGGTACACGAATATGAGGTAAGTTACGTTATTTGTCATAGTCTTCATTTGGATTATAAGGCCAAATGGAGCCTCGTGTATTATCTATTGAGTATTGTATCTTTCGTGATGCTCTATGAAGCACATGTATATGTATTCTGGCTAGCTGACAAGTTTTTGATACGTCTATTTACAGAGGAAACTATGCTGAAATTTTTTGAAAATTCTAGAGTTAGCCAAATTTAAAGGACCAAGTATACGAGGAATAAAGTGTTAGACATGATTGGAATTGAACCTTATAAGCATCCAACTATCCAACATTTGAGTAAGAATGTTCCTAAGGGGGGGATAATATAACACTCCGTATCTTCGGGTTAAAGTTTGATCTATCTGACATATGTATAAAATATATGGGACCATACAAGGATCTTTATAACACCCAAACATTGGATATGCCTTAAATTATATGTGATGTGAGGAAGCCTGTAGATGAGAATTCATTGTAGCATCTCGGGAAAAATATATATATAAAAAGGAGAGTGTATTAAATAATGGTTGCACAAGAATTTTAAAGTGAGGTGCATAATTGTATTATGTGCACATATATATATTATGGGAGCAGTGTAGTAAGTATATACATATATATGAGTACTAATCTATTCGCTGCCAAATGTGTGAAATTTTCAAGACCCAAAACTGAGCCGCAATGGCGTCTACATAACCCTCCAATAGGCAAGCCAATAAAAAGATGTGGAAGATAAAGATATAATATAGATAAGGGAAACGGAAGAGAAAACATAAGGAAATAGGGGCCAATGGTATAGATATATACATACTGTAATAAATATACAAAAAATGGTCCTAAAGTGATTGAGAAGACAATATATATACAAGAACCAACCCAGACCTGGTGTCACTGGTACAAGAGTGTCTAAAGTACGGAGTAGCTATACAATAAGTACTGTCTATCCAAAATACAAAATATAGATAGAAAGATAGATGAAAAGCAGTAAAAGTTTCCAAAATACTGGGAGCTCATCATGATCAAAACAACAGTTGGTCAGGAATGATAGGAGGAACAACGGGGATGGCTCGTACTAGGTGCTGCATAAGAAAAAGATATAGAGTATAGTATAAGTACCAAAATAATGGGTACCCAGTAGGTATCATAGGCTGACCGAGCTCAGAAAGATAATATATAATATAAACTACAGGAAAGTAAGCTAACTACAGAGAGACCCATCTAAATCTGGTTATCAACAGAATAACAAAACTATTTAATCGATGGTGAATATAATAATGAGAGATAGGTAAAGCACTCCAAGTAGACATAGATAATGCAATGCAATGCATTATGATATGATATGATGTGGAGTATGGATAAAGCAGAAAAGTAAAATCCGATACCAGGTACCTTGGGTGCCCGGAATGAACCTCGAGCTGATCAACATATGCATAAAAATAAAACTCAGATATGTGCTCCTTGAGCCACCCAAAATCATACCTCAGGCTCATCAACAGGAAAGTAAAAGTAGATAAAGGGTCTGTAAATGTCCCTCAGACCCTCATAACAGTAGTACTTCCCTTTCTCTTCGTAAACTAGTGGTTAAGTAAAATTTCGAGTTTGAACCAAAAATCCCATATTTTGTTTATTTCCAAAACCAATAGAAAAGTAGTGAAATATTGGGATATGATGCCATATTCAGAGAGTATCAATTCAACCAAGGTAAATCACCCTCTAAAAAAGAAGACTGACCTGACACTCCGTCGGGTCCATGCTATGGCCTTGGACCCACAACGAATTTAGGAACCCATGCCCAAAGGTTGAGTGCGAATTGTACTCATTTTGGGGCACAAAACAGCCCTGAAGTCCACTTTATCAATAAGAATTTAACAAGAGAATTCTACAAAGGACGAAGAAAATTTGTGAAAGAAATAACATGAAAAGAGCGGGGGAATATAACGAACTTACCGTAAATGTTAGAGATGAATAATGCTCTAATCCCAGCTCTTGAATCTCAATAACAATGGAGGATTCAGTTATAATGGAGAGAAAACAAAGTTAAAGCTAATAAATGGCTGCCAGGCCAAGCCTGCGGCATGTGGCCAGGCCCTGTGCATGCAGCCTTGCACATGTGCATGCGCAAGGCAGGCATAGGATAGGTGTAACACCCCGTGTACGTATCCAGCTATCCAAGAGAAAAACTTCAGAGAAATCCAAGGTTCCAGGGACCACGGGTCAAGTCCATGAGTTGTGGAAGGTTCCACGAGTCATTGGAGTGACTCGTGATCCCAGTCCTGTAGACCAGCTTCAGTACTGACCATCACGAGTCACTTCCATGACTCGTAGAAGTTTCTACGAGTCATGTTGTGGACTCGTGGAAGCTTGATCAGAGGTCAGTCAATCCCCTGAGTTCCACGACTAAGTTCTACGAATTGTGAAAGCTTCCACGAGTCATCCTGTCGAGTCGTAGAAGGCCTCCTTCAGGTTGAAATTTCTGGCAGCTTCCACGATTAGGGATCCACAAGTCGTGGGATTGTCTACGAGTCGCAGACTCCACTCGTGATCCCTGAAGTTGACAAAATTTCTAGTTTTCTTCTAATAAATTCCTAAGGGCATTTTGGTCATTTCCCACCCTATTATGTATTTAGTGAAGTTGTTTTGACTACTTTTAGAAGGATTTTCACCCATATTACCCTAAGTTCATCCTAAGTTCCTCATTCTCCTCCCAAAAAGGAAAATCCCTCTTCAAGCTCCAAGTCAAGTCTCCAAATCTTTTACATTAAAGTGGGTAATCTTTATCCAAGGTATGTGGGTGTTTAGAAATGGGTTTCTTCAACCATTGTGCCCCAAATCCCCAACTCATGAATTTGAATTATGAAGTTATGAAACTAGGGTTTTGAACCAAAAATTGGGGAAAGTTTATAAAATCAGTTTATATATTTAAATTCATGGTTTTTTATTGATTATTCATGATTTGATTATGATTCTTTCATTGATTTTGAAAGCCCAAGCATGAAAGTAAATTTCTAGCATGAACCCATGAATTTACACGTTTTCAAGAGGAAATTAGTATGATTAGCTATCATGGAACTTATGAACTTATGAAATTGCATGTATGATTCTTCAAGTATGAATTTAGTATTAAAAGCATGTTTTGAACTATGGCTAAGTTAAGCCTTCTGATTATGACTTAAATTGCATAGCATCAAGTATGCCTTTTGATTTTCAAAATAGCTTTGGTATTAGATATGTCATTGGTTTTACATAGGTTTGGCATTGGATATGTCATTGGTTTTACATAGCTTTGGCATTGGATATGTCATTGGTTTTTACGTAGCTTTGGCATCATATATGTCATTGGTTTTGAACAGCTTTGGCATCAGATATGTCATTAGTTTTATATGAGCTATATGTATGTTTTTGTGAGTAGTATTAGCCCCGATTTGGACGAGTGAGAGTACCCATGAGTCCCAGAACTACGTTGCCCCCTAGGCTAAGTCCCGTGCTGGGCATCAGATTCAGGTGATCACGTTACAATCATGCTTTTGTACACTTGGCAAGGTACATTGGGTCCTCTCGATGAGGCGTATACATCGGGTTCCATGTAGCTCACATGGTCTATGTCGGTTATAGAACCTACCACAGAAACTATTTATGATTAAAGTTGCATTTGACTCTAAATCAGATTTCAGACTTATTACTTATGTTGATGCTTCGGCTTATGATATTTTAGAGTCATTGCATTCAGTTATCCTTTAAAATCATGATTTCAGTTATTCAAGTATACTTAGCATGTTTTCACCATGTTCATGCATTGCTCACATACTTAGTACATTCTATAGTACTGACGTATATTGCGCTGCATCCTTTTATGATGCAAACTTAGGTGTTCCTACTCAGATCCGTGGATAGAGATCCGGCCACTCCTACTTAGCTATTGGTGATTCCTCATAGTCCCAGGGCTATGCTCCACCTCAGTTTTATGTCTTCTTTATTTTCATATGTTCGAGTTAGTTGGGGGTGTTGTCCAAACAACTCTCTATGATAGTATTAGAGGCTTTTCAGACATAGACCTTATGAGATGATTTCTGAGTTGTACTTCATAATTGACTTCTATTTATGATATTCTGAGTTTCTATCTTAGATTACTTCTGCTTAACTTTGTTATGCTTGAGAATGCTATGACCAAGGGTTAACTTGATATCCGTGTGGTCTCGGGTCCCATGTTATGTCTAGGGGGTAGCCTCGGGTCTTGACAAACTTTGTATCAGAGCCTCAGGTTCAGGAGTCCTAGGATGTCTTGAAGCCGCATCGAGTAGAGTCTCTTTCATGTGTGTGAAGTGCGGCACACATATGAAAGGGAAGCTATGAGGTATCTTAGAAAAGAAACTTCACTTCTTTCATGATCTCATCAAGAGCTTAAGTCTAATATTCCTCTAATCCTTATCTTATGCGTTTCATATTATGTCTCCTCGACATGCTATGACTCCCCGAGCCATTCAGAATGCCGCTCCTCAAGTTCCTGTTCTCGATGTCACGAATGATGAGTTTAGGAATGCTAACCATTTGTTAGCTTAGACTTTAGAAAATCAACAAGCTCCTGCCCCCGCTCATCCTCAAGGTGGGGTAGCAGCCCGAGTTCGTAACGTTCTCCATATGAACCCACCAAAGTTTTGGTGTTCAAAAGTGGGAGAGGATTTGCTCAACTTTGTTGATGAAGTGAGGAAGATCTTTGAGGTTATGCAAGTAGCGGGTGTTGATTGTGTGGAGCTTGCATCCTATCAACTCAAGGATGTGGCTCATATTTGGTTCACGCAATGAAAGGAGGCTAGGGTGAGGGATGCAATCCCCACGACTTGGGAGTGTTTTGAGAGAGCCATTCTTGATAGGTTCTTTCCCCGTTAGTTGAGGCAAGATAAAGTGGAGGAATTTGTGAACTTGAGACAAGGTTCGATGTCGGTGCAAGAGTATAGTTTGAAGTTCACCCAGTTGTCTAGGCATGCTCCCTCCATGGTAGCGGACCAGCATGATCAAATGAGCAAATTCATCTATGGTGTTTTTGGGTGATGAAGGAGTGTAGGTCTACTTTTTTGTTGAGTGGCATGAATATCTCTCGACTCATGAGTCATGCCTATCAGATTGAGGGCGATAAGCTTAGGGAGATGGCTAGGGAGAATAAGAGAGGTAGATCCGAGGGAGCGGGTTTTATCCATCAGAGGTTCAGTGGTGGACATCGCTCATCTTTCCAGAAGAAGTCTTCAGGCCCTGTTCACTCTTCTCCTAGTGCTCCTTCTCAGGCCTCCAGGCTCCACCATGATCAGTCCGGTAGAGGTGCAGACTCTTATTCTCTGGGTGGTGGTGCAAAAGGGTCTTTTTAACCTCCTTGTACCAGGTGTGGGAAGAATCATCCCGGTAAGTGTTTAGCAGGTAGAGAGGGTTGCTTTGGTTGTGGTCAGCCTGTGCATCGTATTAAGGATTGTCCTTCAGCTAAAAAGGGACAGGGAGGTAGGACTCAGTCTACCCCAACAACTTCAGGAGGTAGACCACCCCCTCAGGGTACAACTTCTAGTTCTGGTGGTCAGTGCCAGAACCGTCTTTATGCTATGTCCTCCCGACAGGATCAGGAGAGTTCTCCCGACGTGGTTACTGGTATGTTGAAAGTCTTTTCTCATGATGTGTATGCTTTGTTGGACCCTGGTGCCTCTTTATATTTTGTAACCCCTTATATTTATTGTATGTTCGAGACTGGTCCCAAAATTCTTTTAGAACCCTTTCATATTTCTACTCCTATTGGTGAGTCAGTCCTAGCCGAAAGCGTCTACCGAAATTTCCCTTCAGAGAGTTACTTCAGCGGATTTAGTAAAGTTAGAGATTACTGACTTTGATGTTATCTTTGGTATGGATTAGTTGTATGCATGTTATGCCTCGGTTGATTGCTGCACTCGTGCAGTTAGTTTCAAGTTTCCTCATGAACCTGTCCTAGAATGGCAAGGTAGTCCCTCTTCTTCGAAGGGTCATTTCATATCCTATCTTATGGCTAGGAAGATGATTTCTAAGGGTTATGTATATCATATATTTTGGGTTACGAACACGAAGTTCGAGACCTCAACTATTCAGTATGTTCCTATTATGAATGAATTGTTAGAAGTGTTCCCCGATGATTTGCCTGGAGTCCCTTCTGAGTGGAAAATTGACTTTGGGATAGATCTTCTTCAGGATACGAATCCTATCTCTATTGCTTCCTATATAATGTCCCCCGCAGAACTTAAAAAGTTGAAAGATCAGTTGAAAGACTTGCTTGATAAGGGTTTCATCAGGCCTAGTATTTCACCTTGGGGTGCCCCAGTTTTGTTTGTTTAGAAGAAGGATGGATCTCTTAGAATGTGTATTGATTACCGTCAGTTGAACAAGGTCGCAATCAAAAATAAGTATCCCATTCCTAGGATTGAGGACTTGTTCGATCAACTTCAGGATGCTAGTTTCTTCTCCAAAATCGACCTTAGATCCAATTATCATCAGCTTCGAGTTCGACAATGTGATATCCCGAAGACGGCCTTCAGGACTCAGTATGGTCATTATGAGTTTTTTGTTATGTCTTTTGGTCTAACGAATGCTCTTGCAGCTTTTATGGATTTGATGAACCATGTGTTCAAATAGTATTTGGATATGTTTGTTATTGTTTTCATTGATGATATCCTCATCTACTCTCGGAGTGAGGAAGAGAATGCGGATCACTTGAGAGTTGTGTTAAAAACACTCAAGGATAGACAGTTATCTACTAAGTTTAGCAAGTGGGAGTTTTTGATGCAGTTTGTTGCTTTTCTGGGTCATATTGTGACTAGTGATGGTATTCGGGTTGATTCTCAAAAGATTGAAGCGGTAAAGAACTGGCCTAGACCCACTTCTCCGTCCGATATTAGCAGTTTCTTTTGTTTGGCTGGTTACTATAGAAGATTTGTGGAAGGGTTTTTCTTCCCTTGCTTCTCCATTGAACCGATTGAATCAGAAAAAGGTTAAGTTCCAGTGGTTCGACTCTTATGAGAAATGTTTTTAGGAATTGAAGACTCGATTGACTACAGCTCCAGTGTTGGCCCTACCCGAGGGCCTTGATGATTTTGTTGTGTATTGTGATGCCTCCAGTGGTATGGGTTGTGTTTTGATGCAATGGGGAAAGGTAATTGCTTATGCCTCGAGACATCTCAAGGTACATGAGAAGAACTACCCTACTCATGATCTTGAGCTAGAAGCCGTGGTTTTTGCTTTGATGATTTGGAGACACTACTTGTACGGTGTGCATGTGGATGTTTTCACCGATCATAAGAGTCTTCAATATGTGTTCACTCAAAAGGAATTGAATTTGCGACAAAGGAGATGGCTTGAACTCCTTAAGAATTATGATATGAGTGTGATTTACGATTCGGGAAAAGCCAACGTGGTAGCGGATTCTTTGAGTAGGTTGTCCTTGGGAAGTGTAGCTTCTATTGAAGATGGAAACAAGGAATTAGTTCAAGAAGTTCATAGGCTTGCTCGGTTGGGAGTTTTTCTTATGGACTCGACCGAAGGCGGTGTGATTGTGACTAATGGGGCCGAATCATTCTTAGTTATTGCGGTGAAAGCCAAGAAAGGCCAAGATCCCGTTCTACATCAGCTTAAGGGTGCATTTCATCAGCAAAGGGTTGAGGTTTTCTCCCAAGGGGGAGATTATGTGCTTCGTTATCAGGGTCACTTGTGTGTGCCAGATGTTGATGGGTTGAGACAATAGATTTTGTCTGAGGCTCACTGTTCTAGATGTTCCATTCATCCGGGGGCCACTAATATGTACCGTGACCTATGGGAAGTCTTTTAGTGGAATGGTATGAAGAAGGACATAGCCGTGTTTGTGTCTAATTGTCCCAACTATCAATAGGAAAGGTGGAACATCAAAGACCAGGTGGTATGCTTCAAGATATTGACCTTACCACTTTGAAAAGGGAAGCAATCAATATGGACTTTATTACGGGTTTGCCTCATACTCGAAGGCAACATGATTCCATTTGGGTGATTGTTGACCGGATGATCAAGTCATCCCATTTCATGGTTGATAAGACTATGGATATTGCAGATGATTATGCCAGACTCTATATTCAGGAGATAGTCCGATTGCATGGTGTTCCCTTGTCCATCATTTAGGATAGAGGTCCTCAGTTTACATCTCAGTTTTGGAGGTCGTTTCAGAAAGGTCTCGGTACTAAGGTGAAGCTTAGCACAACTTTTCACCCTCAGACGGATGGCCAGGCCGAGCGTACTATTCAGACTTTTGAGGATATGTTGAGGGCTTGTGTTATTTACTTTAAAGGAAATGGGACGATCACTTACCTCTTATCGAGTTTGCCTAGAACAACAGCTTTCACTCTAGCATCCAGATGGCTCGATATGAGGCACTTTATGGCCGGAGGTGTAGATATCCTATTGGTTGGTTCGAGGTTGGTGAGGCATCCTTGATTGGTCCAGATTCGGTTCATGAGACTACGGAGAAAGTTCAGCTTATTCAGGAAAGGTTGAAGACCGCTCAGAGTCGACAAAAATCTTATGCGGATGTGAGGAGAAGGGAGTTGGAATTTGAGGTCGATGTTTGGGTTTTCCTTAGGGTGTCACCCATGAAGGGTGTGATGAGGTTTGGCAAGAAGGGAAAACTTAGTCCCGATTTTGGAGGTCCTTATCGGTTTTATAGGATAGTTGGTAGTGTTGCTTAGGAGATGGATTTTCCGACGGAGTTAGAAGTGGTTCATCCAGTTTTCCATGTTTCCTTGTTAAAGTGTGTTGGTGATCCGAGCTTTATTATTCCTTTGGAAAATGTAGGTGTGAAGGATAGTCTCACCTATGAGGAGGTTCCCGTGGAGATCCTTGATCGTCAGGTTTGGAGGTTGCGAAACAAATAAGTGGCTTCGGTAAAAGTCCTTTGGAGGAATCAGCTTGTTGAAGGTGCTACTTGGGAAGCGAAAGAGGCCATGAAGGCCAAATATCCTCATCTCATTCCTTCTGACTCAGTTCCAACTTGAGGTACTAGTTTCCTCCTTAGTATATCACTCCGATTCTATTCCACCGGTTTATCTCATGATCCTATCATGCATACATGTTTTACGAAGTTAGTCTATCATGTTTTCAAGTTGAAAAGTTTGATTTTGTGATTACCCCTCGATTTCTATGTTTGATGTTTGGTTGGGCTATTCTCCCCTCAGTTTCCCTTGTCTAGCCTTCATTCAAGGACGAATGATCCCAAGGGGGGGATACTATAACATTCCGTGCACGTATCCAGCTATCCAAGAAAAAAACTTTAGAGAAATCGAAGGTTCCAGGGACCACGGGTCAAGTCCACGAGTCGTGGAAGGTTCCACGAGTCATGGGAGTGACTTATGATCCCAGTCCTGCAGACCATCTTCAGTACTGACCAGCACGAGTTACTTCCATGACTCGTAGAAGTTTCTACGGGTCATGCTGTGGACTCGTGGAGGCTTGATCATAGGTCAGTCAATCCCCTAAGTTCCACGACTAAGTTCTATGACTCGTGGAAGCTTCCACGAGTCATCCTGTTGAGTTGTAGAAGGCCTCCTGCAGGTTGAAATTTCTGGTAGCTTCCACGATTAGAGATCCACGAGTCGTGGGATTGTCTACGAGTCGTATACTCCACTCGTGATCCCTGAAGTTGACCAAATTTCCATTTTTCTTCTAATTAATTCCTAGGGGCATTTTGGTCATTTCCCACCCTATTATATATTATGTGAAGTCGTTTTGACTATTTTTAGAAGGGTTTTCACCCATATTACCCTAAGTTCATCCTAAGTTCCTCATTCTCCTCCCAAAAAGGAAAATCCCTCTTCAAGCTCAAGTCTCCAAGCTCCAAGTCAAGTCTCCAAATCTTTTCCATTGAAGTGGGTAATCTTTATCCAAGGTATGTGGGTCATTAGCAATGGGTTTCTTCCACCCTTGTTCCCAAAATCCCCAACTCATGAATTTGAATTATGAAGTTATGAAACTAGGTTTTTGAACCAATAATTGGGGAAAGTTTATAAAATCAGTTTCTATATTTAAATTCATGGTTTCTTATTAATTATTCATGATTTGAGTATGATTCTTCCATTGATTTTGAAAGCCCAAGCATGAAAGTGGATTTCTAGCATGAACCCATGAATTTACGTATTTTCAAGAGAAAATTAGCATGATTAGCTATCATGGCACTTATGAACTTATGAAATTGCATGTATGATTCTTCAAGTATGAATTTAGTATGAAAAGCATATTTTGAACTATGTCTAAGCTAAGCCTTCAGATTATGACTTGAATTGCATAGCATCAGATATGTCTTTTGCTTTTCAAAATAGTTTGGCATTAGATATGTCATTAGTTTTACATACCTCTGGCATTGGATATGTCATTGGTTTTTACGTAGCTTTGGCATCAAATATGTCATTGGTTTTGAACAGCTTTGGCATCAGATATGTCATTGGTATTATATGAGCTATATTTATGTTTTTGGGAGTAGTATTAGCACCGAGTTAGACAGGTGTGAGTACCCATGAGTCTCAGAACTGCGTTGCCCCCATAGGCTAAGTCCCATGCTGGGCATCAAATTCAGGTGATCACATTACAGTCATGCCTTTATACCCCTGGCAAGGTACATTGGGTCCTCTCGATGGGGCGTATACATCAGATTCCATGTAGCTCACATGGTCTATGTCGGTTATAGAACCTCCAACAGAAATATTTTATGATTAAAGTTGCATTTGACTCTAAATCAGATTTCAGACTTATTACTTATGTTTATGCTTCAGCTTATGATATTTTAGAGTCATTGCATTCTTTTATCCTTTAAAATCATGATTTCAGTTATTCAAGTACACTTCGCATGTTTTCACCATGTTCATGCATTGCTCACGTACTTAGTACATTTCATAGTACTAACGCATAATGCGCTGCATCCTTTTATGATATAGACTCAGGTGTTCCTACGCATATCCGTGGCTAGAGATCCAGCAACTCCTACTTAGCTATTGGTGAGTCCTCATAATCGAGGGCTAGGCTCCACCAGAGTTTTATGTCTTCTTTATTTTCAGATGTTCGAGTTAGGTGGAGGTGTTGTCCCAATAACTCTCTATGATAGTATTAGAGGCTTTTTAGACATAGAACTTATGATATGATTTCTGAGTTGTACTTCGTAATTGACTTCTATTTATGATATTCTGAGTTTCTATCTTAGATTGCTTCCACTTATCTTTGTTATGCTTGATAAATCTATGACCAAGGTATAACTTGGGATCCTTGTGGTATCGGGTCCCCTGTTACGTCTAGGGGTATCCTCGGGTCGTGACAATAGGCCAGGCACCAATCCTGCATGCACGCAGGCTGGCCACTGTGCGCGTGGGCACACACACACAACCAAGTCACCGTGTGGGTGAAGGGAAACGAGGGGGCATGGCCAGTGCCTTCTACGCGCACGCAGGCTACTCTTCCTGTGGCTGAAGGGTTGGCTAGTGCTGCACCAACAACCAACCAACAACAAATTTTGGCAACTCAAAATATCACTGGGTGGACCCTAGAGATTTATTGGGGTTCCCGTGAATGCAAACGAACTATGCTACTCAACCAAAAATGGCATTCCAAACTCAGCAAAATCAATGAAACTCCCAACAGAGATCATTTTAATGAAAACTGGGCCGCACGCCCAGAAACCAACTTTTACCAAAATGGAACCTAATAGCCTAAAAAAAGTCTGGAGACCTCGAGACCAGATCCAAAGGTCTCTCTAGCCCAATGTCGACATTCTAGAGCTAACTGCACTGACAAAATTTCCATTTGAGACCGTCTTCTCTGAATGTTGACCAAAGTTAACTCTACCAGGCTTAAGAGTTGCAAAACAGGGAAATGAGCTTAATATATAAATGATCAACTCAAGAACCAAACTTTTAGTTCTGGCAAGTAATAAATAACTTGTAGCCGCTATATGAAAGCTCGAAATATGGAAAAAGCATGAAAATCAGAAAAATAACCTAGAGGGTCATTACAACACCCGCTACTAAAAGGACTTTCATCCTTGAAAGTTAAAGAAAGGAAGATACCTGAAGGCTCAAAAAAGTGAGGATAACGGGTTCACATGTCAGTCTCAATCTCCCAAGTAGTCTTCTCGATAGGACGATGCCGCCACTGAACCTTAACTAACAGAATCTCCTTCGACCTCAACTTTCTAACCTGCCTATCCAAAATAGAAAAAGGCTCCTCCGCAAAATATAGAGACTCACCCAACTTAACAAAATCCCACTGAAGCACGTGAGAGTCATTCAGAATATACCGCCGTAACATAAAAATATGAAAAATTGGATGGACACTAGAAAGAGCACGAGGCAAGGCCCACTCATAAGCGACCTCCCCAATGCGATGAAGGATCTCAAATGTCCCAATAAACCTAAGACTGAGCTTACCCTTCCTCCCAAACCTCATCACTCCCTTCATGGGCGACACCCGAAGGAATACACGGTCACCAATCATAAACTCTAAGTCTCAAACCCTCCGGTTAGCATAACTCTTCTACCTACTCTGGGCAGTGCAAAGTCTCTCTTGAATGATCCAAACTCTGTCCATCGAATCACAAAGAAGATCAGTACCCTGCAGTCAAACCTCGAAGGCATCAAACCAACCAACCAGAGATCTGCACCGCCTACCATACAGAGCCGCGAACGGAGCTATCTGAATTCTAGGATAGTAATTATTATTATATGTGAACTCTGCCAAGGCTAAGAACTGATCCCACCGACCCCTAAAATCAATAACACAAGCCCGCAACATATTTACAGAACTTGAATAGTGCACTCCAACTTACCATTAGTCTGCAAATGAAAATCAGTGCTAAGCTCAACTCTAGTACCCAACTCTCTTTGAATAGACCTCCTAAAGCATGAAGTAAACTGAGTACCACGGTCAGAAACGATAGAAACTAGCACCTTTTGCAAATGGACAATCTCACGAATGTAGATCTGAGACAACATCTCAGAACTGTAGGAAGTTTAAACCGACAGAAAGTGAGCAGACTTTGTCAGCCTATCCATAATGACCTAAATAGAATCAAATCTCCACAAAGTACGTGGAAAACCCACTACAAAGTCCATAACTATCCGCTCCTACTTTCACTTCGGAATGGGTAGCCTCTGAATCAAACCACCTGGCCTCTGGTGCTCAAACATCACCTACAGATAGTTTAAGCATCTAGACACAAAATCTGAGATATCTCTCTTCATCCCATACCACTAGTAGTGGTGCCTCAAGTCATTATATATCTTAGCTGCTCTAGGATAAATGGAATACCTAGAACAATGATCCTCATCCAAGATCAATCTAACTATGTCACAAACTCTAGGAATGCAAATATGACCCTCAATCCTCAAAAAACCCTCTGAATCTATGGCCACCTTCCTAGACTCACCTCCCAACACCTTGTCATGAATGATACTCAACCTCACATTTTCAAACTTCTGTGCCCTAATCTTCTCCAACAAGGAAGATCTAGCCTCAACATAAGCAAGAATATGGCCTGACTAAGAAATATTTAGTCTAACCAACCTGTTAGCCAAGGACTAGATATCCAAAGCTAAAGGTTGCTCCTCTGCTTCTAAGAATCCCAAGATACCTATACTCATTGTCTTCTAGTTCAAGGCATCAACTACCATATTTTCCTTGCTCGGATGATAAAGAATATAGATGTCATAGTCCTTCAGTAACTCTAACCACCTACACTACCTCAAATTCAGATCCTTCTGACATAATATGTACTTAAGATTACAATGGTCAGTGAAGATATCACAATGCATTCTATATAGATAATGCCTCCAAATTTTCAATGCGAAGACTACCACTTCTAAATCCAAGTCATGAGTGGGGTAGTTCCTCTTAAGAACCCTCAGCTGTCTAGAAGCATAAGAAATAACTTGGCCATGTTGCATCAACACACAACCCAAACCAACACCAGAAGCATCACAATACACTGTAAACCCTGACCCTCGATCGAAAGAGTAAGAATCGGAGCTGAAGTCAATAAGGACTTGATCTTCAGAAAGCTCGCCTAACAATCATCAGACTAATGCAAGGGAACATTCTTCTGATTCAATCTATCAATGGAGCTGCTATAGATGAAAACCCCTCCATAAACTATCTGTAGTAACCTACCAACCTGATGAAATTGCGAACCTCGATAGGGAAGTAGGCCTAGCCCAATCATGAATTGCCTCAACCTTTTCTAGATCCACCAAAATTGCATCCTTGGACACCACATGTCCTAAGAATGCCACAGACTTAAGCCAAAACTCACACTTAGTGAATTTAGCATATAATTGATGGTCTCACAAGGTATGAAGTACAACTCTTAGATGCTGCTTATGCTTATCTCTACTCCTTGAATATACCAGAATGTCATCGATGAACACAATCAAAAAAGAATCTAAGTAGGCTCGAAACACATGATTAATCAACTCTATAAAAGTTGTTGGGGCATTAGTCAACCCAAAAGACATGACTAGGAGCTCATAATGGTCGTATCGAGTCCTAAATGTAGTCTTAGGGATGTCCACAACCCTAATCATCAATTGGTGATTGATAAATGCTAAAACGTACTCTCCCTTGAGGAGTTATCTGTGATTGTCAAGCAAAACACATTTATAAGTACGCAACAGATGTCGGAGAACAATGATGATTGTATAGAAATGACTTCACTAGGAGATTAAATGTTTAAAAACACAAAAGTAAAATATTGGGGGTATTGGGATTGTATCACAACAATCACAATTCGAGCAAGAAAGTAAAACGGGTGTACCAAATTGAGTAGACGACTAGGGATGTGCATTTGATCTTGGGCATTTTTATACGCCTGCTTGCCTTATTTACCCATATTTTAGCCTTATTTCGAGGGCAAAAGTCATGTATATCCTTATGATTATTTGAATTTTCATGGTGGTGAGCTAATATGTGTGATTAGATTCTTTGCAGGGAGAATATGGAGAAGAACAACCCATGAGAGCTTAAACGGAAAGCATAAAAGCATTGGGAAGGAGTTAGCAATGTTCCGAGAGAAAAAGAGAGCAAAAGAAGAAAATTTGGGTAGTCGGGCTATGCTGGGGAATTGCCCCAGGCCCAAAACTTCAGTAGAGTAATGCTGGGGCTATGGTAGGGCACTGCCCCAGTCCCAAAACTACTGCAGTTTGGTGCCTGGGGCTATACGCCAAGGCAAAATTTGAAAATTTTCCAACTTTTTTCTACTCCAAATCAAAGTAGGAAAAGGAGTTATTTTCCTCCTACTCTATAAATACATCTGAAATCACGATTTTTACCCAACTTTTGACCTACGAAGAGCTAGGAGCCGCCGTGGATTTTTACAATGGCACCACTATAATTCCACCCTTCTTTGGCATGCATTACACTGGGCTAACCAAATTGCTATCTGATATGGGAAAGACTACCTCCGCGTCCAACCACATAATAATTTCTTTCTTCATCAACTCTTGCATTGGTAGGTTTAGACTTTGTTTGTGCTCAATGGAAGGAATGCTTTCTTCTTGTAGGTTAATTTTGTGCGTGCATATTCTTGGAGGTATACCTCTTATATTAGCAATTGTCCACCCAAGAGCTCGGATATGCTTCTTCAACACCTTAAGCAAAGCTTCCACTTGCTTGTCACTCAACTTGTTAGAAATAATGACCGTCAAGGTCTCATCAGCACCCAAATAGCCTTATCTCAAGTGGGATGGTAATGGTTTAAGCTCCAAGGTAGGTGGTTCAATGATTGAGGGTTTGGATAGTGGAGTTTGTCTGTTCTTTAGGTCAAGATCAAGTTTCTTTGGAGGGTAAGAGTAGGAGGCAATTCCTACAAACGCACAACAAATTTCATCATACTCGTCTACCCCCTCACCATCATGATTTAACAGTACCACTTCTAACACTTCATTGACAAATCCCTATCTCTTGTGCAAGTCAACACTTTCCTTGATTTTTACAATTATGAAAGCCATTTGGGGATAACTCGGTTGCCTCATAGATCTATTCACATCAAATATGGCTTCATCATCATTCATAGCAAATGTCAACTCTCTCGAGTCCATTTTGCTCAGGGTACGCCCAGTGTTTAGACTAGGTTACCCCAAGATAATGGGTATCTCGAAGCTTCATTTGAAATCAAACGCAACAAAATCCACAGGGTATACAATCCATCCCACCTTAATAAAAATGTCGTAACAACCCCCACAGGATGCTTCATCGATCGGTCTGTCATAATGAACTCCATGTTTGTGATAGTGGGCTGCCCCAGTTCCAATCGTCTAAAGTTGGCCAAGGACATCAAGTTGACATTTGTGTTTTCATCTCACACTAACCTTGTAGACTTGTGAAATCCCATCGTATCTCAAACAGTGTGTTCACCCAGTATCACCGCATCATTGGTGAACTAACCCGATAAAATTGCACTACTAAAAGGAGATAGTTTAACTACCCCGACATCCTTTAAATTGCAAGTGGTGCATAGCTCTTTCAAAAACATGGCATATTCGGGCATCTTGTTAAAAGCAGTACTTGCAGGCACATTGATGGTGATTCTCTTCAACATAGACTCAAAATCTCTCAGATGTTTATCCACTTTTCTTGCAACAAACATTGAGGGTATGGGGGCGAACATGTAGGGAAAGGTTTGAAAACTTTAGGCAACTTTCTCTCACATTGAATAGATTTGGTCAAACCATTTCCCAAAGAATTCTTGTTTATAGGCTTGCTAATTTTTTGCATTGCAACATCAACAACATCGAGTGATCTCTCTATACCATTGCTCCCTTCTTCATTCATGGCTTGCCTAGATTTGAATTTTGAACTAAGTCAAAGAATTCTATCTTCAAGATGTTCAATGGCTATGGAGTGCGATTGCATGGATTAGGAAAAACTTCCAAGGTCATGACTCAACTCCTCAATGACTCTGTAGGTTTCCCCTACTTTCTCTAACACCTACAGAAGCATACTTTCCATTCTAGAGTCATCATATCATTCATTCCGACCTTGATTTCCATGATCATTATCTTTCCAAACTTTGAGAGTTGTCATGGGAACCCACCTCGTGGTCAGTTATAAACACCTCATCACTACCATCATTCGAACTCTCACCATTTTCTACTTGCATCACACCCTCAACAACGCCAGTGGCATTGATTATTTCAACTCGGTCATTTGAGGAACTCCTCACCATAAATTCAAGGAGTGTGGAAATGACTGATAGCTTTCTATCCCGTCGTGCATCATTCTTTAACCAATCCTCAATATCTTTAGTAGAGGTTGCACCCATTGCTCCCTCGGCTCCCAAAATCTAACTTAAGGTCTAATAAGGCATCAAAATCAAGTGCAAGTAGGTTGAGTGAGAAGCACTGACATTGATGCTTGAGTGATGTGTGCCTGCAATCCACCACAAATAACAAACAAAAGTAAAAGAAACAAGCACTCTCAAAGTGACTTCAAATCAACAATCAAAAATAGCAATCAACTCAAGTCCCCAGCAATGGCGCCATTTTTGATAAATGCTTAAACGTACTCTCCCATGAGGAGGTATCGATGATCATCAAGAAAATCATATTTACAAGTACCCAATGGATGTTGTGGTCATACCTACAGAGACTTGTAGATAGCACAATGATGATTGTATAGAAATGACTTCAATAGGAGAGTAAATGTTTAAAAACACAAAAGTAAAAGATTGGGGGAATTGAGATTTTGTCACAACAATCACAATTCGAGCAAGAAAGTAAAACGGGTGTACCAAATTGAGTAGATGACTAGGGATGTGTATTTGATCTTGGGCATTTTTATACGCCCGCTTGCCTTATTTACCCATATTTTAGCCTTATTTCGAGGGCAAAAGTCATGTATATCCTTATGATTATTTGAATTTTCATGGTGGTGAGCTAATATGTGTGATTAGATTCTTTGCAGGGTGAATATGGAGAAAAACAACCCATGAGAGCTAAAACGGAAAGCATAAAAGTATTGGAAAGGAGTTAGCAACGTTCCGGGAGAAAAAGAGAGCAAAAGAAGAAACTTTGGGTAGCGGGGCTATGGTGGGATGCTGCCCTAGGCCCAAAATTTTGGCTGAGTAATATTAGGGCTATGGTGGGGCGCTGCCCCAGGCCCAAAACTACCGCAGTTTGGTGCCTGGGGCGATGCTCCAAGGCCAAATCTGAAAATTTTCCAACTTTTTTCTACTCCAAATCCAAGTAGGAAAAGGGGTTATTTTCCTCCTACTCTATAAATACATCTCAAATTACGATTTTTACCTAACTTTTGACCTACGAAGAGCTAGGAGCCGCCGTGAAGGTTGAAGAATATTGGTTTTATCTTTTCTTCTCCTTTATAATTTATTTTTACATTTTTCCTTTGGATGGATAGTTGTAATTGCTCCATGTCTATGTGGAGTTAAATTTCTCATTCTAGGATTGTGGTAGCTTCATGATTGTTGTAGTAGACTCTTGATTCGATTTGTGAAGATTATTATATTAGTTGTTCTTATATTCTTGTTCTTACTATTTTAATACTTAGTTACCATTAAAATAAATCTATAATCTCTTTGTGAACTCGGAAGAAGAATCATTGGGATAGAACGAAGAATATAGGGAGCAAGGACTCTCTTTTGTAATGTAAAGGGTAGGTTAGCGACTAAGATAGGAATATACCTAGAATGCCTCGTTTGGTTTATTCGGGAAGATATATAAATGCGTTCGGACTAAGATGTCACATCCCCGCTCAATGATGTAGTTGTGATGCTATTTTGGATAGGCAACTAGATGTTCGGAAGAACATAGTTGTAAAATCAACCCCGAAATCAACAACTAGATAAACAAACAAATTAATGAAATTGCTTACTTAACATGATTGTTAGAGAATCCATTATCCTAGATTGATTTCATCATATTGATTACATAAAAACATGCTCTTTGTTTGGTTAATTATTCATTAGTTAACTTCTTCTTTTTACTTTGGTTAATAAATATTTCTTTGAGATTTTACACTTTAATAAATAATTAGAATTAGTTTAATTTAGTAAAATAGTTAATCGACAAGTCCCTGTGCGTACGATATTTGAACTTACAATCCTATATTACTTGTACGACCGCGTACACTTGCATGTGCGTTAGGACGCAACAAGTTTTTGGCGCCATTGACGGTGACTTAGAAGTTAATTGTTTATCTAGAATAGACTTTTTCAAGTTGTACATATTTTTTTTTTACATAGTTATCTTTTTAGTTTCTTTTACTTTTCTATCACTCTTCTTGATATGTCAGCCTGGGATAGATGGTGGTCGAATGATGATGATTCTTGTTGTTTTTGTGGAGGACCCCACATAGAGATTATTTGTGGGGTAAAATTTTTTAGGGGAGCCAGTGGTGTACACCTACTCAATCTGCTGAATTGGATACTAGTCAGTCTGTGGAGAGGATAGGTTCCCAACTCACAGAGATATAGGCTATGGCTGAAACTTGTATTAATCATCAAGTTACGATCAGAGTCAATACCCAAGATGAACCACTAGTATAAGAAGAAAGTGAGTCCCTACTAGGAGAAAGCTGTGAGGAAGCAGACATAGTGAGCCAATCTTGGTTAAGGGAACAAGAGGAAAAAGTTAAATTTCATGAGTTTCTCTATGATAATATTACATACATGATGACACAACTGATCGAAGGTAGGGTTGAGCTCAAACAGGAGATAGGTGAATTTGGCTCAGATATTCATTACTTGGAGGAACAGTTGAAGAAAAAGATTAAGGTGTCTGATGCCCAGTCACCAATTATTGTCGATACAGATCAAATAGTGGAGCAGAAAGAAGAAATACATCCATACAACTATCATTATTTGATTGAGAGTGACATTGAGAGGGAGTACAAAAGTGATCTTGTCAAAAATAATGCATGTTTTGGATTAGGTATTGTTGGACCTCATTCTAATGATTTTTCTACATTATGTTTGGATGATGACATGAGAATTGAGTCATCTAAGCTAGTGGAGAAGTGTGTAGATGAGGAACAAGGTCCTTACATTCTAAAATTTTCCACACCCAAGAGACAAAATGACATTCCTCACTTAAGGGTCAAGAAGTGCAAGATGCGACATCATTTACTTGGTTCCTTCATATTTATACCACCGCCCCTTGAGCAGAGCAGAAAGATTGATGCAAAGTTAAGGGTGCAATTCATAAGTTCTAAGTGGAAAGAAAAGTGGTGTAGTGATGGCGTCGTGCCGCGACGGTAAATCAGGCGCTTGTTGGGAGGCAACCCAATTGGTAGTACAACTTCTTCTTTTTTAAAGTGTCACATTTTTTTTATTTTCCAGGTTTGGGGAAGTCTGATTACCCGAATTTGAAAGCTAAGGAGCATGGTTTAAGCTTAAGTTTGTGGTCGTTTGCCCCTTTCATCAAAATTGAAGAAACATGATGTTAGCTAGGACCTAGAGGGCCTCAGGGAGTATTTCTCACCCTTTTTCTTCATCTTTTTTCTATAAATTGCTTTGGGGATAAAGCATGATTTTAAGTGTGGGCTGGAGATTCTTCCGATAACTGTGAGTTTTAGGGTGAGTATGCCATAGAAGTTTATTTTATTTAAAAAAATACAAATTTTTTTTTAGTTTTTTTAGAGGCATATCTCATTCACTCCTTGGTTTTTCTTTTTGGTTATTTTCCGATAGAGTGCCCTTTGAATAGGGTAATTTTTATTTTTATTTTATTTTTTTAGTCATAGATAGAGAAATTTTCTTGACGATGGATGGATGACGACCGTCTTGAGGAAAATTAGTCATAGGAAGGAGAAGGATTAGAAACCATAGCCTTTTGAATGCTAGGTACTTCACCTAAGTATACACTAGACGTCATGGGTAATTCACTCAAACGAAGCATAAAAAGTAGGAAACTTCATTTAGAGAAGCATAAGCTATTTAAGTTGACTCAAAAAATCTAAAGATGGGCTTAATAACGTTAATTCATTCAATTTGATTGTGTTGTGAATATGAAGTCTTAGGAAGCCATTTTTGAACCATTGTGCCATCTGTAGTGAGTGTTTGTTGTGTTTCTTGCATATATTGATATCTAGAACTTGCCCCGTATGTGTATGAAATGAAACATAGAGTTGACTTGTGGGATATGATCAAGGCATGTCTTTGTAAGCCACTTCTTTTTGACTATTGTTTGTGCCACCCTTTATATTTTTCTTAGTTAAGCCCCTTTGAGCCGTAAGCCTATTTCTTTTACTAGCCGTATGTTTAGCCTATCCCCTTTGTTTGATTACCCTGTGTTGATTTGATCCAAAGAGTCCCTAATGCACTTTGTAGTTGAAAGACTTAAAGGAAGAAGGGAATAAAAGAGAAAAGGTAAAAAGATAGAGGAAGGTTGTTGTGGTAAGAATAAGAATTAGAAGTGGTGCCCTTGTAAAAAAAAAATTCTATGTTGGTAGTGAGGAGCGGAAAAATAAATAAATAAAACACAGTTAGAAAAATCTCCTTGATACCAATAAGTGAATGAAGGATAAGGGCGACAAACCAAAAGAAAAAGGGGGAGTTTGAAGAGAAACGTGAAGATAAGTTGAAGTTGAGGTGATATAAGGAAAAGAGTAAAAAAAAAATTTGAAGTAAGTGTCTTAAAGTGCATAGGGAAAGTAGGTCACTATTGTCCAAAGTGTTCCTACCCGTCCCTTAGCCGACATTACAACCCATGAAAGTCCTTTTGATCCTACAATTTTGATGCTTTGTTAATAGAGTTTTACACTAAGGTCAAGCTTATGGTATGTCTTGTATGCATGGAAGTTTCTTTGAGAGAATGAGTGAATTTCTTATCTATATTCCCAAATTTGAATATGTATGTATGATGTGAGCAAGGGGAATCTCTCTTAAATGTAAGGGTACAAAATGGTGACAATTTGGTGTACAATGATGGCTATATTCATACATGGTCATGTTGGCCTTATTTTTCATAAAGAGTCAGTTTTAGAGGTTGTGTGGTTTCAATGAAGGTTCTGTGAAAATATGATTGATGTATGCATGTTGAGTGGATTATAGGTCATGATTAAACTGTCGAGTTAACTTGGGTGTGAGTAGACATGTTCAATTGGTATCTTAAGATGTGAAATTTTATAGAGTGTGTAGTGATTTGTTCGAGGATGAACAAAGGATTAAGTGTGGGGTGGTGATCTTCGGCGTATTTATACGCCCGCTTGCCTTATTTACCCATATTTTAGCCTTGTTTCGAGGGAAAAAGTCATGTATATCCTTATGATTATTTGCATATTCATGGTGGTGAGCTAATATATGTGATTAGATGCTTTGCAGGGAGAATGTGGAGAAAAACAACCCATGAGAGCTAAAACGGAAAGCATAAAAGCATTGGAAAGGAGTTAGCAACATTTCGGGAGAAAAAGAGAGCAAAAGAAGAAAATCTAGGCAGTGGGGCTATGGTGGGGTGCTGCCCCAGGCTCAAATCTTCAGCAATAATATTAGGGCTATGGTGGGGCGCTTCCCCAGGCCCAAAACTACCGCAGTTTGGTGCCTGGGGGATGCTCCAAGGCCAAATCTGAAAATTTTCCAACTTTTTTCTACTCCAAATCCAAGTAGGAAAAGGGGTTATTTTCCTCCTACTCTATAAATACATCTCAAATCATGATTTTTACCCAACTTTTGAACTACGAAGAGCTAGGAGCTGCCGTGGAGTCCGGAGAATATTGGTTTCATCTTTTCATCTCCTTGATTATTTATTTTTATGTTTTTCCTTTGGATGGATAGTTGTAATTGCTCCATGTCTATGTGGAGTTAAATTTCTTGTTCTAAGATTGTGGTAGCTTCATGATTGTTGTAGTAGTCTCTTGATTAGATTTGTGAAGATTATCATATTAGTTGCTCTTATATTCTTCTGCTTACTATTTTAATTCTTAGCTACCAATAAAATAAATCTATAATCTCTTTGTGAACTCGGAATAAGAATCATTGGGATAGAACGAAGATTATAGGGAGCAAGGCCTCTCTTTTATAACGTAAAGGGTAGGTTAGCGACTAGGATAGGAATTTACCTATAACACCTCGTTTGGTTTTGCAGGAAGATATATAAATGCGTTCGGAATAAGATGTCACATCCCCGCTTAACGATGTAGTTGTGATGCTATTTTGGATAGGCAACTAGAGGTTCGGAAGACCATAGTTGTAAAATCAACCCTGAAATCAACAACTAGATAAACAAACAAGTCAATGATATTGATTACTTAACATGATTTCTAGCGAATCCATAATCCTAGATTGATTTCATCACATTGATTACGTAAAAACCTGCTCTTTGTTTGGTTAATTGTTCATTAGTTAATTTCTTCTTTTTACTTTGGTTAATAAATATTTCTTTGAGATTTTACGCTTGAATAAATAATTAGAATTAGTTTAATTTAGTAAAATAGTTAATCGACAAGTCCCTGTGGGTACGATATCTTGACATACAATCCTATATTACTTGTACGACTGCGTACACTTGCATGTGCTTTAGGTCTCAACAGTATCCAATGGGGCTTTAATGTGGGATAGGGTGTTTGTCTATTCATACTTATTCTCGCTCATTGACATCAGTAACCTTGGTCATAGGTATGGTTGTTTATCTCTCGATCAACAACCATATATCCAATAATCCCAGTTAGAGGACTTTCGGTTAAATCATCAAACAAACAAGATCAAGCATGGGGAGGTCACACTATCTCTAACTTAGACCATTAAATGGGTGATTCCATCGATATGAGCTATTTCTAGCCTCAAATCTAAATGGAGTCCCAAATTTTTACTAGTAATTTCACATCCAAAACTATGAAATTTTCTTTCAAGCAACAACATAGTCAAGTAATGAAAATTAATGTTTGCAACCACCAATTTTAGGATTAAAACTTGGTGAAATTACTAGACCCATGTCAAATAAGCAATTTTAAGCAAGAATTAACAACACCCACACCAATTTGTCAAGGACCCATTATCAACACATCCCTAAATAATTTAAATTAGCTACTCATGCTAAAGGAAAGAGATATACCAAATGGGTAAGTCAAATTCCTCTTCATTCAAGTGTAATTTCAAGTTCTAAGCTCAATTTGAGTACACAAATGGTTAAGCAAGATTTGGAAGAGAGAAGGGATTGAAACCCTCTTCTTCTTCTTGGAGAGTAAACCTTGTTCTCAAAGATAAAATTTACTTGCAAAAATTCAGAGCTAAAAAGATCTCTTTACAATTGTGCCTAAATTGGTTTTTTATACTTTCCTAAAATGTCACTAATTTTTGAGACAAAATTTTCCTTCGGGTGGTGTGAAACGTGATGTGAAGTTCGCATGTTGTGATGTGAACATCACACATTATCTTTAATTGGACCAGTGACTTTAGCTAATTTGGAGGTCTCGTACGAAGGAGGTGTAGTTTGCACCATGAATTGTGCACGTCGCACAATGACCGCACCTCTTAGCAGATTCTTCACTGAATTTTGTGGCTCCATGTGATGTAGGTGTGTTCCGTACCACAGCTTGTGCATGTCGCATGGGCACCGCATCTCAGGGAAAAATCTCCATCTTTTCTGTTCATTTCGCACTTCACTCCTTTTAAGCTCTTTTTGGGTCAATTTCCTTATTTTCCATCATTGATCATAAGTACCTGCATAGACATAAATAAAGGCCATAAAAACCTCTAAATCTATTTAAAACATAGCAATAATTCATGGATAAAGGCTCAATAAGTTGGTAGATTACCGACTTATCAATGATACTGTACCTCAAGTCTATCTTAGAGAACACTGCTGCACCCTATAGCTAGTAAAATATATCATCAATATGCGGCATCAGATACTTGTTCTTAATTATCACCTTATTCAATTGCCTGTAGTTAAAACACATATGCATGGACCCATCCTTCTTCTTCACAAACATAATAGGAGCACCCCACGGAGACACACTAGGCCTGATGAACCCTTTACCCAATAGATCCTTGACTTGATCCTTAAGATCCCTTAACTAAGTTGGTTTCATTGATAAGTTGGTAATCTACCAACTTATTGAGCCTTTAATCATGAATTATTGCCATGTTTTGATGAGATTTAGAGTTTCTTATGGCCTTTATTGATATGAATGCAGGTACTCTTAGTCAAAAGTAGAAAATAAGGAATTAGACCCAAAAGAGCTCAAAAGGAGTTGAAGTATGAAGGTGATCAAAAGAGATCAAGATTCTGCTGAGAGGTGCAGCTGTCGTGCGACACGCATAATGGCTGGTGTAGACTGCACCCCCTTCGCATAACACTCAGAGTTGGCTGATGTCACTGGTCTATTAAAATAAAGTCATGTGATGCATACAATGGCTTGTGCAATCGCACATTGCACTGCACGTCTCCCGAAGGGCATTTTTGTCAACTTTTATGTGATGATTTGGGAACCTTCTAAAACCCAATTTGGGTATTGTACTAAGTAGTTTTTGCAATTTGGAATAGTTTTGAGTAATATTCCATTGATAGGGGTTCTCAAGGAAAATTAGAGAGTACTTGCCATTTCTCTTCTTCAACCTTGTGAATCCACCATTAATTGTACAAATTGAGCTTGGATATTGGATATTAGCTTACAATGAATGGAAATTTAAATTATCCAATTGGTATAATCTCTTATTTTCTTAGCATGAGTGGCCAATTTCCTTGTCTAGGGGTATGTATATGATGAGTATTTTATACTGGTATGGGTCTTGCTTAATTCTGTTTATAATTGCTAAATTGATATGGGTCTATTGAATTCTCCATGTTTTAACTCTAAAATTGATGGTTGCAAACATTGATTGAAATTACTTTGTTGTGTTCTTGCTTTAGAAAGAGGTTCATAATTTTGGATGAGAATTCAATAGTGGGTACTTGGGATTTCCACCTAGATTGAGGCTAGAAATAGTTCAATCACCGGAAAACACTCATTTAAGAGTCTAAGCTAGAAATAGTGTGACTTTCCCAAGCCTAAATTGGTTGGTTTGTGTTGAAACCATGGTGCTCGAATAGAGACCATCAGATAAATATTTGGAAGACCAAAAGATTGACATTCATGACTAAAACCAATGCTACCCATATTGTTTATTAAGAATTCAGATAATTAAGAAAGTACCTTAACCCATGTTTAAGTCCCATCAGAAATATACCCCAAGTCTTCCTCTCTCTTGATATGAATTCCTTTTTATTTTATTGTTTTACTTGAATTATGATTGTGATAGATTCCCAATTCCCTGATTTTCCCCCTTTTTACTTTTTATGTTGTTTGAACGACTACTCTATTGGTGATTGATATACAATAATCTTATAGGTGACTCTACCATTTCTCTGTGGGATCGACCTCAACTCCCGCTAGGAATATAAATTTTGTTTTACTATGATAATTGCTATAACCTCTACATGGAGAGTGTTACTTGAGCATTATCAAAAATAGTTCCATTGCCAGAGAATTGTTTTGAGTAGCCGCTTTGATTGACGCTTGAAATCACCTGTGAGTTTTTGTTCATTTTTTACTTTGTTTGTTGTTTTTGATAGTTGAGAAGGCCGCCCATGAGCAAAGTAGGTGACAATAAAAGTGTAGAAGGATTCATAGATGCAACCCTTGAGCCCGATATTCAAGGAGGGGTAGGTGTGATCCGCGTACCTCCCACGGTTGGCAACATCATGTTTCACGTCACTAGTACCATGCTCCACCTCATACAAATGAAAGTATTGTTTGGAGGGGCTGCATATGATGATGCAAATAGGCACATCTTAAACTTCATTGATATATGAAATCCATTTATCTTCCACAACACCCCTCAAGAATCCATCCAGCTTTGCTTATTTCCCTTCTCCCTCATAGGAGAACCAACAAAATGGTTAGAAGAGCTTTCAGAAGGATCAATCACCACATGGAATGGTTTTATCAAAGCATTTATGGTGAGATTCTTCCCTCCCTTAAGAATGATGCAATTGAGAGATAAAATAACTATTTTTTGTCAACTCCAAGATAACCATTACATGAGGCTTGGCTGAGATTTTAAAAGAAACTCTTGTTGTGCCCAAATCACGAATTGTCGGATAATGTCCTTCTCCAAATATTTTATAGGGTTTTGAACTCAATGAACAAATTTGTGGCCAACAACCTTACAGCTGGTACCTTAATAGACCAACAATATTGTATCACCTTGTCTCTTCTAGAATGGATGACCAAGATGAATCATGCTTGGCACATGAGGAAGGTTGATATTCCCACAGGGGTGACCTCATCTATTTTGACAAATGAAATGTGCCATAAAGATGAGGAAAGAGATGAGGTTATGGCCAAAATTCTAACACAAATTGATATCTTGGCCAAGCACATGATGGGGCCCAATAATACTAAAAGTATAAATGTTGTTAGTACTCCGGAGCTTCAAGCTAGTGAAGAGGAGGTGTTTACTATTCTGGGTGGGAATATTTGCTATTTGTCGATAGATTCTTGACTCGGGTATTGGTGCCCGAGGGACAAGAATCAAGGTTGGATTAAAGATAAAGATCAAGCTGGAAATTGGAGGGATTGTGACAATGATGGTGATAGATATAATCACTGGAGTTCAAATCATTATGTGCCTCCTCCAAAGGCCGATGCCATGCAACCCCATACACTCAAAAATTAAAAATATGTTGTCCTGTGTCTAAAAAAGATTGAGTCAATTGATAGTGGGGTGAAGGATCTTATAAGCAAAATGTTGACTCTTCACCAAATAGTGAGCACACACTCAGCTTCTATCAAGCATCTCGAGGTGAAAATGAACAACTTGTCCACCCAAATGAATCCTCGAATAAAGGGGATACTCCCAAGTGATATTACAACAAATACAAAAAATGATGTCCATGTCATGACTTTTGTCACAAGAAGCAAAAGAGTGAGTGGTGTGGTGGAGAAGACTAGTGTGGAGGTTGTTGTTGAGCCAACGATTATAAGCGAGGCTGAGATTATGAATGAAAAAGATGATGAAAAGCTAGAAGTTGGAGTGAATCTTAGTGCACCCAACATTCTTGTGAATAATGATGCTTGTGAAGAGGAGACAGAGACTGATGCTTCTTCTCAAGTGGCCATAGATATTGAGGAGGACACTCTTGATATTTTTATTGTACCAACCACACTACCTAAGGGCCTCCTCCATACCCGCAAAGATTGACCATAATGAAAGAGGATAATCAATTTAAGAAGTTTTCCAATATGTTCAGCAAGCTTTCTATTAATATCCCTTTGGTTGAGGCCTTAATTCAAATGTCTAGGTATGCAAAATTCATGAAGGAGCTTCTCAAGAAGAAGAGTATTGTTTATGTGGGTACCGTGGAAGTCTCACATAGTTATAGTGTTGTGATGACAAGCAATGTTGCTAAAAAAATTGGATGACCCGGGTGCATTTACCATTCCTTGCACTATCGGCATGTTTGTGTTCCAAAAGGCATTGTGTGATTTGAGGGCTAGTATCAACTTGATACCCCTAGTGATATTCAAGAAGTTAGGCTTGGTTATGCCCAAGCATACATCTATGAGGCTCATCATGGAATATAGGTCCATCAAACGCCTAGTAGAAATTCTATTTGACGTATTGGTCATGGTTGACAAGCTTATCCTACCGGCTGATTTTGTGATGTTAGATTGTGAAATGGATATTGAGGTGCCCATAATATTGGTTGACCATTGCTGGCTATGGGGAGGGCCTTAGTTGATGTTAAGCTCGGATAAATCAAGTTTTGAGTGGGAAGTGAGAAGGTGACCTTCAACGTATTCCAACACACAAAGCCACCAGATGAATTTTGAGTAGCGTCTGTGATTAATGTTGAGGGAAAGTTGGTAGATGCCCTTGGTAATAATGAAATGGAAGAGGTGTCCGAGATTATAATGTTGCCACATGGGCAACAAGACAATGCTTTGAAAATGTTGATGGAGCAATTCCCTTTCTTGAGATAGGGCCACACCAATAATATGGTATGCTTTTCGACAATGATTAAGGATTGAGGTACTATCGTCGAGCTGCGACGTAAAATAAAGTGCTTCTTGGGAGGCAACCCAAGTGTTTTTACTCTACTTTTGTTACCTTTTGATGTTTTTGTAGGAATGCATGATGAGGAAAAATGACCAAGTGGAAAAACAAGACAAAAAGGGGACGTGTGGAAGCTTGTGCGGTTTCCACATATGGTTGTGCATGTCGCACAAGCCAACTCCCCTCAAACTAGAAAACTAGAAGTAATATTTTAAGTTGGATGCAGT
This sequence comes from Jaltomata sinuosa, assembly GCA_003996215.1. Lineage (NCBI taxonomy): Eukaryota > Viridiplantae > Streptophyta > Magnoliopsida > Solanales > Solanaceae > Jaltomata > Jaltomata sinuosa. The sequence continues at coordinate 59,618 of QJPP01001466.1, forward strand.
GTGTGTTGGGCTATGCATTTCACAAAGGAAATTGTGCGCGTCGCACCTCCATCGCATCACAAAGAAGAAAGTTGAGCAAACTTTAGGCAAGATTCGGCTGGTGCAAAGTGAAATGAGAGTTGTACAAGGGCTTGTGAAAAATACATGTCGCAGGGCCCCAAGGTAAGTTTTAAAAGTTTGTTGACCTACCCATTGACCAATCTAACCTTGATCGCAAGTTCCTTCCTCTTCAGGCAGTGAAGTTCAGCATTTTATGCAATTCAAGTGCAAAAGGGAGGGCGATCACCCTTTGCAATATGCGGCTTTCATATTTGTAACTACTCAGGTAGTTTCTGATCTTCCATGTGCGATGGCACCTGTGAAATACATATGCCTCTTTGCTCTTCACACATCATTTTGCATGTCTTGATAGTTTCCCCCTTTCTAATCACCTTCATACATTAACTTCATTTAAAGCTCTTTGGGTTCAATGCCGTTGATTTCTTCATTTGACCATGATTACCTGCATTTATGTCAATAAAGACAATAAGTACCTCTAATTCTCATCAAAACATGTCAATAATTCATGAATAATGGCTCAATAAGTTGGTAGATTACCAACTTATCACTCTGCTGGAGACATTCTGTAAGGAGGAATAGATATAGGTTGCATATCTGAGAGGAGGTCTATCCCAAAGTCAATCTCCCGCTAAGGAGGGACTCTGGGCAGATCCTCTTGAAATACTTCAGGAAATTCAGTTACTACAAGAACTGACAAGAGAGATGGAGTTTTGGACTCAGAATCCATAACCCAAACTATATGATAAACATACCTCTTAGAGATCATTTTCCTAGCCTTGAGATATTATATGAAATGACCTTTCGATTATGGAGGACTACCCTACCTCTCTAAGACAACTTCATTAGGAAATCGAAAGATTACGACTCTGATTTTGCAGTCGACTGATGAATAACAGACATGTAGCAAATCCATGCCAAGAATGATGTCAAAATCTATCATGCCTAATTCAACTAAGTCTGCCTAGGTGATTCTATGGAGGACTAAGATAGGGCATTTTATGTATACACTTTGAGCTAGGACTGACTCACCAACTGGAGTAGAGACATAGAAGGGTTCTAGGAGTTGCTCAAGACTAACTCCAAACTTGCAAGCAATATATGAGGTCACAAAAGACAATGAAGCCCCTGGGCCTAACCAAGCATAAACATAAATAGAGAAAACTCATAAAAAACTAGTGCCTACATCAGGTGAGTCCACCTGGTCTTGGAGAGATTACATAGCATAGAGACGGTTTTGGAACTTACCGCCACCTATGCCAGAAGTGGCACCCTGCTGAGCTGTACAACCTATAAGAGCTACTAGAGTAGTACCCTGAGTCTTGCCACCCCCACTGTTCTATCTAGCTAAGGGGCAATCCTTAATCTTATGACCCATATGTCTTCATCCAAAACATCCACCTGAGCCATAGTTACACTCCCAGGATGATTCTTACCACACTTGTTGCAAACAGGGTAATAAGTCCCTTCCACAATATTACCCTGAGAACAAGAGCATGTCGCCCTAAATTTTTGATCATGCTTGGGTCTTGGTGTTAGGGAAGGAGCACTAGCTGAAGATGTCACAAACCCTGATGACCTCTCTAAAATAAAGATTGGTGTCTACCTCCGGACCTCTGTTGACTGAAACCCAAATCCTCTATTTTGGCCCTTTTGTTCTCCTTTGCCTTCTTCTTTAGTTTATCTTCCTCAATCTACTAAGCATGGGTTATAAGTATAGAGATGTCCATATCCCCTAACAACATATCCATTCTGTATTTTTTCTTCACCAAGTCAGATACACCAGAAACAAACTTACTCATCTGGGCCCTTGGCTCACCACCATAGCTGAAGTATACCTAGAGAGCTGAGTGAACTTCAACCCAAACTATAGGACTAACATTTACCCTTATCTAAATTCATACACTCTTTAGCCTTAGCCTATCTCAACTCTCTTGGGAAGAACTTATCCAAAAATGCCTCAACGAATCACTGTAAAGCCACATGAGCTATATTCCTACCCCTACCTTCCTTCCACTAAGTGTACCAAATGTGAGCTACATCCTTGAGCTAATTGGAGGCTATCTCAACACTATTAGTACCAGTAACCTGCATCACCTCCAGAATCTTCTTCACCTTATCAACGAAATTTTGCGGGTCCTCATAAACCTTAGAACCCAAAAACTCTAGCGGGTTGATAAAAACAAAGTCTCTAACTTTGGGAGCAGTTGTCCCACCATTTGGGTAAGCAAGAACAGGCGCCTGCTGATTATTCTGGTTGGTCATCACCTGAATTAACATTTAAATAGAATTACGAACCCAGCATTTGTACCTTCATGGTTCGGGACTGGAGGGTTAGCATTATGGGCATTGGATTTGCGAGGAGACATGATCTGAAATGCATAAAGAATGGAATATAAAGGATAAATAGTGTTAAACTCTATCACATGATAAAGAACATAAAAGAAGTGAGATTTTTCCTAAAATGTCTTATAACCTCCCCTTCATAAGTGTGGCATGCTTCACAACAACGAAAAGGACTCTACCTAACGCGACTTTTAGACATCTGAGGACTCTTAAACCTGATGCTCTGATACCAAGCTTGTTATGTCGCGAGACTACTCCTGGACGTAACACAGGATTTGGGACCATAAGTGATCCCAAGCTAACCCTTGTCCTTAGCATGAATTAAACATAGGTAACATGAATAAACAAATATATTGAAAGCTTAACTGAAACAAGGAGCACCAAATATATATAATAAAAGAGTCTAGAATAGCAATCTGAAACACCAAGGACTACTGTCTGTCTATGTCTCAAAAGCCTCTAAGCTGATAAGATGAGCTGCTAGAAAAAGATCCCCTGCTAACTCTAAGAAATTAAAAGAAGCCTAAACATATAATGGTTTTCTTGTTCTTCACAAAACTATGGAAAAAAATAATGAAACTTGAACTCAAAAACTAAAACTTAATACTAATGTTGCCTCAAACTGACTATGAAAAAATAAACCAAAAAAACTATATGTATAATGGCCTACAAAGTTGGAATCTTAAAAATATCAACCTGCTAAGCCATCATTATTTGTGACCCAATTCATGACCATAAACAAATCTACGATTCGTAATTTTCTTTAAACTGATTTGTAGCTCATTATGGTTTTTGAACTTCTCGTTGTGGGCTGACTTATGGACCATATTTTGATGTGCAGTTTGCAGGTTCAATCGTATAGTCACCTGGCAGGTTGACTATCATTTCATGTAGGAGTTTAAATCTAATATGTGACCGTACTTTGCCTCATATAATATCCAGCTTAGTAGGGTCCCTTTGTCACCTTCTCTAAATATTCCTACATCTGACATACAGTCCGTGAATTGATTTGCAACCATAGACGCAATCACAAATCACCCTGTTTCTAGCTATTTTTTATTTCCTACTTTTGTTCATTCGGACTTCTAATTCCTATAAAACACCATTCTAACATTAAAACACATAAAAATATACTTAAGAACATGTAAACCATTAAGTAAAAGACATAGGATATCTCCTAATTTAAAGGCACATTAACAGGGCCTCAAATTTCATTTTTTTACTTTAAATTTTATTAAACACTCTTAAGATCAAAGAAAAATATCAACATAAACTCCATACAAGTAATGATGTCATATCTTCAGGTGAATACAACAGTCTGTAACTCAAGATCGTGAGTCGGGTATTTTTTGTTGGGCATTCTTAGCTATCTCGAGGCATATGAAATTACCTTCGCATGTTGTACCAAAACATAGTCTAAACCAATCATCAAAGAATCACAATAGAAAACATACCCTTATATAACTTTCAGAAGAGTTAAAATAGGCACTGATGTAAGCCTATCCTTTAATTCTTGGAAAGTCTGCCCGCACACATCTGACAACTAAACATTGTGAGTCTCCGAGGGATATATGGGCCTTGGACAATTCTTGATGGCTTTAATCTTCTGGCCACAAGCCTTAATACCTTCGTCCAAGACTATATGTCTAAGAAACACCACTAAACTCAACTGGAACTCATGTTTGAAGAACTTCTCATACAACTTATGATTCTAGAGCATTTATAAATGTCACACCCCGAGGATACCCCCTGGATGTAACACGGGACCTGGGACCATATTTGATCCCAAGTTAACCCTTTGCCTTAGTACGACTTAAACATATGCAATATGAATAATCAAATATAACAGAAGCTTAACTGAAACAGGGAGCACCAAATCTATTTAATAAAAGAGTCGGGAGATAGCAATCTAAAATACCAAATACTATTGTATGTCTATGTATGAAAAGACTTTAAACTGATAAGATGAGTTATTTGGACAAGATACCCATCTAACTCTAAGTACTAAAAAGAAGGCATAAAACTCATAAATAGTCCTCGAATGATGAGGGCTCACCAACTCTAACTAGAAATCTTGTTATGTCTAGCCACGAGTCAGGGAGTAAGCGCGTGAATCTAGATCTTAATAAGATGCAGCACTAGAAGTATATGATCCAAATTATAGGATATACTGAGTATGAAAGCTATGCATGAACCGTAGTAAAACATACTTGGAAACATATTTAATTCTAAAATCATATGGTAGTAGTAAAACTGTAATGTAATGACTCAAGTAATATCATAAGCTGGAGGCATATTCATAAGCATAAGTCACAAGTAGCAAATTTGAACCTTTAAAACTAAGAGTCAAATACATTCATATTCTTACAACTATTTCTATGGAAAAATCTCATAACCGATATAAACCATGTGAGCTACATAGAATCCAATTTTTGTACCCAAGTTGGCAGAGTTGTCTTGTAACTTTTGGGGGTACTGGACATGTTTAGAGTGGAACCACTATAATATGCCCATTGGGATGAATAACCTACATTGGTAATGCAGTTCTGGACTTGGTTTATTTGGAACCCTCATCAGCTCGGTGCTAAATACTTCTCCCAAAATATACATATAGATCATACATATCGTGTGATATATCTGGATGTCAAAATTGTTCGTAATTCATATGCACATATTTGAATGCCATATTACTCATGAAAACATAATTCTTGAAGATATAGCATAGCACTAGTTCAAAAACATACTTTTACTAAAGTTCATACTTGAGGAAACTAGGCATGCTATTTCATAAATACTTAAGGTCATGTTATCTAAACATGCCATTTTTTCTTGAAAACATGTAATAAATGTCAAATTGTGCTAAATTTATTCTCAATTCATGGGCTTTAGAAATACTTGTAGAAACTCATATAAAATTATGCATAAAGGATTTGAAAGTATATTGCAATATAAGTAAATCAATTTTCATAGGAAAATTCATAATTAGATAAGAACCCTAGCTTCTCAATTTCATAAAACACAAAGTAAAATCATGGGTTTTGGGATACCTTTATTGAATACCCATCAATAAGAATACCCTTATTGAATACCCACATACCTGAACCAAAAGCTTTCTTAACTAGAATCTGAAGATGGAGACTCGAAAAAGGAACCCTAGGCCTTGAAGCTTGAGAGAAGAACCCTTTTCTTACTTTTGGAACATTGATTGAGAGAATGAATGAAAATTTGACTTAGCTAGAGTTTAACCCCTCCAAATTGACCTAAAATAACCCAACATAGGAGTTTAAGAAGTGGTACATTACAAAAATACCCCAAGGAAAATTTAAATAAAAAGTCTACTGAAAACACGACATAGGTTCCATGGGCACTAACCACGGCTTATAGACTGAATCATGACTCGTGGTTGGTGGTCGTCTTTCCTAGCCAAGTTGACTGGTCATGGGTCTAATTTCCACAGGTAAGGTTCACATCTTATGGACCCTTCCACGACTCATGGAACCTTCCCGTGTGTAATGACCCTTTAGGGAATTTTCTTTCTTTTCATGCTTTTTTTGTATTTCAAGTTTTTTCACAGTCGATACATGTCATTTATGACTTGTCGAAACTGACGGTTTAGTTCTCGAGTTGTTTGTTTGTGTTTTAAGCTCATTTCCCTATTTTGAAATTTTTAAGGCTGGTAGAGTTGACTTTGGTCAACATTCAGAGAAAACAACCTCATATGGAAATTCCATCAGTACTATTAGCTTCAAAATATCAACTTTGGGCTAAGGAGACTTTTGGTTTGGGTCCCAAGGCTTCTAGACTCATTTTGGGCTATGGAGTTTTGTTTTGGTAAAAGTTGGTTCTTGGGCATGGGGTCCACTTTTTGTTAAAACAATCTCCATTGGGAGTTTTGTTGATTCTATTGAGTCTAGAATGTTATTTATGATAGGGTAGCATGGTTGGTTTGTGTTTGTGGTGCCACAGATGAATCCCGAAGGTCCATCCGATGACTTTTTAACCTTAAAATTCTGCTGATTTTTGTTGTCGCTGGTGTGTCCGCATTTGTTACCCTTGGCCACTTTTGTGGATACCGTATTTGCGGCAAAAGGTCTACTTTTGTAGAATTTGCTTTTGCAATGAACCTCCACTTTTGCAGAGGCACAGGTGAATAGTGACCCCCACTTTTGCAGAGGGTTTTTCGCTTTTCCAACATTCTCTTTTGCGGAAAAGCCTCCGCTTTTGTGGAGGTAGATGAGTTCTAAAAAATATTTCAAACTTCATTTTCTTCTCCAATATTCCGAAAATCCCTCATTGTTTTGAGCTTCCAATAGCTGGTTTAAGACTCGGTTTCACTCTCAATTATTCTAGTAAGTTCCTCCTAACTCCCTTCTCCTTTTTCCATCATCAATTCACGTAATTTCCATTAAATTTCCATTAAAAACTCCTTGTTAAGATTCTTGATCAAGAATACTTTCGGGCTGATTTGGGTGCCAAAACGAGTCCCATTCGTGCTCAACTTTTAGGCATGGGTTCCTTAACCTGGTGTGAACATATTTATGAAAAAAAAATTCTATTTCATTGTGCGAGCCAAGAGGGTCATTTTCTGACCGAATTTCCGGCTCGAATTTCTTAAATAGCAATATGGATGTTATTCTTCTCGTCTTGACAACTAGATTATGTTCCTAATAGCGTGGCAAAATTTTGAGGCTGTTCGGAAGGGAAAGGAACACTAGTGATGGTTCATGCTTACAAATCGACCCCGAGGTAGATACGGTTTACTTAATTTAGATTTGTCTTTGTTAGATTCTATATTTTATAAATTATTGCAATGTTAGCTAGGATCTTTGAGTAGAAATAGACTTAAAATCTTTTGATTGTGTAAATTGGCCATTTTAGGACCGTAGAGTAGAATTATACTATTTATCATTAGTTTTGGAGCTTGTAGAATTTTCTTGGCTAGCCTAAAATCCTAAGAATGCTTTTAGGAGGTTTTAGAGGTAGAGTAGGTGCTATTTGTCTTTTTTTTCATGGTTAATTTTTATTCCTTCTATTTTATTTATTATTGATGTGTAACTGTGGGCCCCAGGCCATAGCACGGATTGGATGGAGTTCCAGGTCAGTCCTTTTGTTTGGATGGTGTTTTGCCCTGTTTTCCTTGTTCGTGTGATATATTCTCTTATTTTGGAAATTTACATGTTCATGTTGTATTTACTAGGCTAGCGGTACAGAAAGGAATGAAATTTTTGGATTTTTGGTCTAAACTTGAGATTTTCCACTTTATCATGATTTTTGGATTTTTTTAAAGCATTATCTTAGATTTCATCACTGGTTTTTTGAAAGGAAAGAAAAGTACCACTTTTATGCCAGACGAAGGAATGTTTTCAGACCTTTTCTTCATTTACTTTTCTGTTAATAAGCTCAATGTTTGATTCTTAGTAGCCCGGGGAGCACATATCCAGGTTTTACTTTTTATGTATTTGTTAACGAGATCGAGGTTAAATTTTGGGTACTCGGAGTACCAGATATCGGGTTTTTATATATCTGCATTACATCATCTCCCATCATCTTACATTGTCTTGAGTGTACTTGTATTGTCTGTTGCCTTGATTATCATTATTACTTGTTCGTTGGCTTGGTTAGCTCTTTTTTTCATTGATAACTAGATTTAGGTGGATCCCTGTTGTTAGCTTACTTTCCTGTAGTTTATATTATATATTATCTTTCTGAGCTTGGTTAGCCTATGATGCCTACTGGGTACCCATTGCTTTTGAACTCATACTACACTCTGCATCTTTTTCTGATGCAGCACCTAGTACGAGCCATCCTTGTTGATCCTCCTATCATTAATGGCTAGCTGCTATTATGATCATGGTGTGCTCCCAGCATATATCTACCTGTCTATATTTTATTGCTTTTGATCTATCTATCTGTCTATATTTTATTTTTTGATAGATAGTACTTGTTATACAACTAATTCATACTTTAAATGCTCTTGTACTAGTGACACAAGGTCTGGGGTTGGTTCTTGTGTATATATGATCTTCTCGGTCACTTTAGGGACATTTTTGTATATTTATTACTGTTGGTATATATCTATATGGTTGGCCCCTATTTCCATATATTTCACTTCTGCTTTTTTTATTTGAACTATTTTATTGTCTTCTGCATCTTTGGGTTGAGTTGCCTATCAGGGGGCTATGTAGGTGCCATCGTGGCTTGATTTTAGGTTATAACAGAGTGGTATCAGAGCTCTAGGTTTATGGGTCTTGCTATTACAAGAGCAAAGTATCAAGTAGATTCTCGTGGATCGGTACGATAACGTTCATAATCTATCTGCAAGAGGATATTGGGCATTCCTAGGAAAGATTTCATCTTTTTTAGTTCCTTATCGTACATCCTTGACCTTATTAACTTCTAAGTATATTTTATTTCACTTTTTCTTAGATGTTCAGATAAGATCAGCAGCGGGTAAGGAAGATACCCCCGTACCTACAACTAGAGCCCCAGCTAGGGGATGGGGTAGAGGTCTGCCCAGAGTTTGAGGTAGAGGATGGGCTATGGTGTCAGCTTGGGCCCGGACTAGATTGCCATCACTAGAGCCTGATATTGGGATTGAGAAGGTACAGTATGACCTGAAGGGTGTGTGGCCAACCCAACATCTGGCAGGTTTCGTGGCTACTCTAGTGCTACAGGACACATTAGTTTACTTTCTTGGGTTCCTTGAGGGTATGTTATAACCATCAACTTCGTCTGGTACTCTGATTGGTTCTCAGATCAGGGACGAAGGCTCAGACTTCAGCATAGACCACAATACAAGCTTTATGAGAGCAACCTAGTACTGTAACTCCCCGATTAGAGGTGTTACCATCCCCTACCATTATTTCTCTTATTCCAGCTGGGCCCGTTATATCTTCTGAGTTTCAAAAGATTCTTGGTAGGTTTCTGAGGTTGGGTCCCTTGAGGTTTTTAGGTGATCCTAAGGAGGATATGCACGAGTTTCTGACTAGTTATCAGGAGAGATTGCATAATCTTGGGTTGGTTGATTCGCACGAAGCAGATTACTCTGTATTTCAACTGGATGGTCCAGCAAAATAGTGGTGGAGGTCGTATATAGCCTGCAGTCTAGTTGGGTCACCTCTGTTTACTTGGGAAAAGTTCTCCACAACTTTTTTTGAGAAGTATGTACTGCGCAGATTGAAAGAAAGGTTGATGGATCTGTTCTCCAGGTTGGAGTAGGGCTCCATGTCTGTTTCAGAGTATCAGGTTCATTTCCATTAGTTGGCTAGACATGCCACTATGATTCTGCCCACCGAACATGAGAAGGTGCATTGATTTTTCCGAGGATTGACTTTATAGCTCCGCTTGGCTATAGAGAGTATGGTAGAATCAGGCCAGTCCTTCCTGGAGGTAGTAGACTATGCCCGTACTATTGAGGGTGTACTTCATGAGGCCCAAGGGGGAATGATAGGAGACCTGCCATCAGGGCAGTTACAACAGTTCACAAACACGTGATAGGGGATACTTTAGTAAGGATCAGCATCAACAACATTTCCAACCAAGCATGCCTATTCAGGCAGCATTACAGATTGTTGAGCGTCAGAGTAGTAATGGTCTGATTTAGTCTTTATGAGGTGCTCGTTCTTGGTTCACAGGCTGTGATAGTCATTCTGATTCATCTGGGTCTTCATAGTAGGGTATGGTTTGCCAGAGTTATTATGAGTATGGTGAGTTAGGCTACTTTGCTAGAGAGTGTCTATCACTACAACACTACAGGTGACATGATAAGATGATTCAGGCCCCCAGGGCTCCAGCACCACCAACCAGAGAAGGTGCACAGGGTAGTAAGGGTGGTCCCCAAAGAACTAAAGGTTGTCCTCAATATGGTAGATCAGGTGGTTTTGGCAGTCGGAGCCATATGTATACATTTATGGGCCGTCTAGAGGCTGAGGCTTCAAATGCTGTCATCACAGGTATGATCTCTATTTGTCATCAGTCAGCTTTTGCTTTGTTTGATATGGGGTCTACATTCTCCTATGTGTTTGCTTATTATGCTACTCGTTTGGAGTCTACTTTCTAGTTATTGCATGTGATTTTGTGTGTAATACCCAGTAGGAGATTGCTTATTAGTGGATCGTGTACAACGAGCTTGTGTGGTGACTATTCTGGGGTATGACATGCGGGTAGACTTGATTATGCTAGACATAGTTGATTTCAATGTGATTTTAGGCATGGATTAGCTTTCTACCTACCATGCAGTCTTCTATTGCTTCACCAAGACTGTTACACTATGGATGCCCCATATCCTATCTATAGTTCGAAAGGGTGTCGATAACCATATACCAGGGGGAGTTATATCTTTCCTATGAACCCAAAAGTTGTTTGTGAAGGGGTGCTTGTCTATCTGGCTTACATCTGTGATACTAGTGCCACTGCACTTTAACTTGAGTTAGTTCCTGTGGTTTGTGAGTATTGGGATGTGATTCCTTCTAATCTATCGGATCTTCCTCCTGATCGTGACATTGACTTTTCCATCGATGTCAAGCTGGGCACTCAGCTAATTTCTATTCTGCCATATCATATGGCACCATCTGAGTTGAGGAGGCATAAAGATCAACTCCAGGATCTATTGAGTAGAGGGTTCATCAGGTCTAGTGTATCTTTGTGGGGTGATCCTATTTTATTTGTGGAGAAGAAGGATGGGTCTATACGTATGTGTATTGACTATAGGTAGTTGAATAAGGTGACAACTAAAAATAGGTATTCGATGCCGCATATTGATGATCTGTTTGACAAGCTACAGGGTGCATCAATGTTCTCTAAGATAGACTTGAGTTTCGGGTATCACCAGTTAAGGATTAGGGTTGTGGACATCCCAAAGACTACATTTAAGATTCGATACGGCCATTATGAGTCCCTAGTCATGTCTTTTGGGTTGACTAATGCCCCAACAACTTTTATGGAATTGATGAACCGTGTATTCAGAGCCTACCTGGATTCCTTTATGATTGTGTTCATCAATGACATTTTGGTATATTCGAGGAGTAGAGAGGAGCATGAGCAGCATCTGAGAGTTGTACTTCAAACCTTTGAAGACCATCAATTATATGCCAAATTAACTAAGTGTAAGTTTTGGCTTGAGTCGCTAGCATTCTTGGGGAACGTGGTGTCCAAGGATGGGATTATGGTGGATCTAGTGAATATTGCGACAGTTTATGCTTGGGATAGGCCTACTTCTCCTATCGAGGTTTGTAGTTTCGTAAGGTTGGTAGGTTACAGTGTATTGTAATGCTTCTGGAATTTGTTTAGGTTGTGTATTCATGCAACATGGCCGAGTTATTGCTTATGCTTCCAGATAGTTGAAGGTTCACGAGAGGAACTACCCTACTCGTGACTTAGAGTTAGCAGCGGTGGTCTTTGCATTGAAGATTTAGAGGCATTATTGTTGACACCCAATTTTTACCCGCCATATTATGAATTAATCTTGAGCCTTTTGAATTTTAAACAATTTTTGAAATAATTGTTTTGTAAAAAGGGATAAAATATTTTTCAAGATTTCTTTATAATAGTCTTGAGTAACAATTTATATCTTTCATATTTAATTATGTGGGATTTATATAAGTTTACTTAAAGAACTATTTTAGAGTTCAGTTTCACAAGAAAATCCTTTTAATAAATTAAACGCTTGATTTTTCTCCAAATTATTTCAAATTAGAGATTAATTGAATAATTAATTTCATAATTTGTTTAAAGAGGTAATTAGGTGTTAAAATAATCTTTATTTAAAATGGTTTAAATCATTAAAGCTCGAGGTTAATTGTAATTAGTTTATTTTATTCCTATTCTAGCCAAAATCCCTAAATCTTTTAACTAGTCGAATCCCATCAATTTACTTTTAATTTGGCTATGTCCTTAACCTTTTGGCCACATTTGCATATTCTAGCCAAAATCCCTAAATCTTTTAAAAACTAGTCGAATCCCATCAATTTCCTTTCAATTTGGCTATTTCCTTAACCTTTTGGCCACATTTGCATCAATTAAATACCTTATAACCCCCTTAATATTTCAGTTGTTTGGGCCCTAAAAAACCCCTGACCCGCTCAGCCCAATTCCCTTCTATCGCCCCAGCCCAACCCAAAGCACCCCTGACCCACTCAAGACCTGAACCAACTAGCCCAAAACCCCTTTTCTCCGCCTTAACCCCTTTCTTTTTCTTCTCTTTCTCTCAGTTCAACCAAACAGACCCCTTATCTCACCTTCTTCTTCGTTCAAACACCCCAGAAACCCTAGCCGCCTCTATTTCTCTCCCTCGCCGTCTCTCCTTGTTGTATGAAGCAACGTGCTTCTTACAACACCTCAGCATTACCAGTACGCCCCCGTCCTTCACCCTTTTTGCCGTTCTCACAAACGATAACCCCATCCCTAACAGCCTTCAAACGTTGCTCACAACTTCATCCTCTCACAACCCCCATTAAAATTCCCATTATCCATCTATTTCTCTCCATTAAGGGTGTGCTGGTACATCCAGAAGCTTCTAGAGGACACCAGGTGTCACCCCTCTCCGCTAAATCCGTGAAAAACTTGTACAACTTCGTACAAGTTTGTTGCTGTGAATGTTACTCCAACTGAGGAATTTGAATTCCTTAGCAAAATCCCTAAAAACCCCTTTGTTTTCCCCCCTTTTTTCACCCTTATTTCTCCTATAAACCACCCCTAGCTGTATGTTAACCAGCTAATTTTAGGGAAATATTGGGTGTTCTGGAGAATCGATTCTCTAACCTCACAAAACCGGTCATCTAGCTTGGAAAATAAACACTAAAAATTTGAGTTTTAATGAGTTTGCTACTAATCTGGTGGTGGTGAGACTTTCCGGTGAGGTTCAAAGTTACAAGTTGCTACCCTAAAAAGGGTATACCCCTCACCCTCTTCTCTTTACCATATTCTTTTCCTTTTTACATTATGTAATGTTCAAGTCAAGTAAATCTGGGTTTCTGGTCTTGTTTGTTATTTTAATGATATGTGTTTTGATTTTAGACTGTTGTTAGGGTAAGTTTGAGTAGTTATTTCATTTAGAAATATCATGGTCTCCACTGGTTGTGTTTGATTTGTTAGAACAGTAGATGTAAGTTCAAATTTGTAGTCAAATTTGTTGCTAAATGATGTGAATGCTATGATGTAGACCTGTCCTGTTTTGTTTATGAAATGTTTGATTTTTCTCTTGTTTTTCTTCCAACCCCTTTGTCATGATCATGCCCCCATTTTGCCTATTGATTCTGCCTAATGTTATCCTCTCATGTTCAGGTTAACTTGGAACACTAATTTCTCTTAGTAAATCTCATGTTTTTTTACTAACTTTGCTCGACCTATGTGATATCTAAATAAGTATGAATCTGTTGTTGGAATTTAGAAATGGTTTGGTTCGTTAATAAACACTTGACCCTCTCATGTTTACCCTTAGTTTCATTGGTCTTACTTTTGTCCTGTTTTCCTCTTTCCCTTTACTGTTTCTTGCTACGTGTGATATCAACCTGTGTACATGAATTACTAAGTGTTATTTTCTCATGTTTAGGTGAACTTTGAGTGCTGATTTTCCGTAGTTCCACTGGTTTTGTTTAAACTATATGAAATGTAAATACTATGAGCCTGGATTTTATACCTGTTTACTGATATAAGAATGCTCAACCCCTTCCTGTTTCCCCTATTTCCCTAAACTTGTCATTGATTCTGCTTTCCTCTTCCCCTTTCCCTTCACTGTCTTGCCTATATTAAAATGATCTTATGTATATGAATTGGTTAAGCTCCAATGTTGCTATCTTATGCTTGGATTGATGTTTGTAATGAGTTTGAGCAACTTTGTCCTTTCAAAATCTCATGATCTTATTGGTTCTGTGTTTTGTGACATGAAAGTGTTATCGATTTTGAACTTGCCATTAGGATGGTTACTATTGTCCAACTTTTTTCCCTTTTTCCCTTGATTTCTCTATCTTCTACCCTGCTCCCTTACCCATTTCTTTACTAGTCTAATCATGTTAAAAATGACTGTGTGAGCTTCTGAAATCATGGTCTAGAATTTGTCTAAGCCTGGTTTATAACGTTGAAGCCTATGTTGTTATGCATTCTAGGAGCTAGAGGTGAAGCATATCCCCTCATGATATGTTCCTCACCTCTGTAAGTTCCTCTGTTTCATCTTTTAATATACTGTCTTCACTGTTTATGTTGATAAATCATGTTAGAAATAGCCTTGATCTCTACCATGATAATAGTCTTCTCCCCATACACCTTCCCTGGTTCTTATGTGCAGTTATGCTAGTGACAAAAGTTCAAAACGTGTCAAGCCTGCTTGACCTGTCTCTTTGTCAATATGTGATGTCTAGACTAGGTTCTTTAGCATAGTCTTTCCTACTTTCAATGACTTGTGATAAAATTGTTCAAAATATCCCTTTTTGTGATTAAAAATCTGCATTTAGTATGTTAAATGTTTAATGTTTGAATGTTAAGAATGGTTAAGTGTACTGAGTTATTTGGAGATGACTTGTGTCTTTGTGATATCATTTCTATTCAAATATGTGCATTTGAGTACACATGTTCTGTTTAAATCAATCCCTCTACTCCTTTTGATTTCTGGAAATGTATGAGTTCAACAAGAATGATCTTTGTGGATATTTACAAGTAGTAAATCTGTGGTCTTATTAGCATAACCCTTAGGTGATAAATTTGTAACTTGGTATCTTGTTTCACATGCTTTAATTGTGTATGAGTTTTGTGAATAATAAGAATTAACTGTTAGGAAATGTGCTTTGTTTAAGTATGAAATTTGATTGTTCTTGCTTAAATTGTTTGGACATATACTGATTTTTATTTTGTTTACTCCTCTTTGGGCGCATAGGTGTAGTACAATTGGACTCCCAACACTCCCCCTTTGCATTTCTTCAGTTGGGCCTAGCCCAACAACTATTTGGACCAGCTTGTTAAAAGCCCAAAAGGGCCGAGTCTTGTGAGATAAAGGAGAAGCAGTAGCAGCAGAAGGAAAATAGGCCAAGCCCAAGCTCATATCAGCAGAAAAAAGTCTAAAATGGACTTAATAAATAAAATTTGGCCAAAGCCCATAAGATTCGGCAGCAGAAGTAGCCCAAAGGGTTGAAAAATCTACAAAATAGACTAAGACCAAAGTGAAAATGGCGGTGGGCCTAAAGAGGGCCCACACACTACAATTATGAAAGGATTAGTTTAATAGTCCTTAACTTCTTATGTTATATGTCTTTAATTGTTAATCAGTATTAATTATTTAATTGGACTGACTTTGTAAAACTTAGTCGAGTTATTCCAAAACGAGGTTAACATTACTGTTTAAATGTTTTTTTAATACTAATCAATGTTCTTTATTTCTTTCAATTGTTCGTAACCTTTTTTCAATCAAACGTCGACTCCTTTCTTTCATGTTTAAAACAAATCTTTCATACATTGTCTTTATAAAATCAACTATTTCTAAAAACAACAAGATGTTTTTTACAAACAAAACTAGTCCCGTTTTCAAAAGTTAGTCAACAAGTTAGTTTTTCAAACAAGCCCGGGCAACCGCGAGTTAGCGGATACTCTTGGTGCCTTAACACCCTTCCAAGAGTATTAACTTGAACCCTTACCCTTAATATCTTAATTTTTAAAGTCTTTATCTGTTTTGGATTTTAAAAATTCTTATAAGTTTTTCTTTGTTTTTACTTTATAAAAACTAAGTGGCGACTCTTGCTTTTTATTGAGAACATTTTGGAACTTTAATTAGATTTTTGAAACAAACTTTTCTATAAACAAAGTCATTTTTTTCCGTCCTTACCTCAAAAAGGATCAAAAAAGAAATGGCGACTCTGTCGGGGATAATTCAACTAGGTTCTAACCTTATTGTTTGAAACTAACTTGTTTGACTAACTATTCGTAAATTGTAACTTTATTTCTTTCCTTAATTGTTTACTTTTTTCTCAATTATAAACTGTTCATGGCATTTTCCGCCTCTCTTGGAAAAACATTAGAAAGCATTAGGGGTAAAAAGGCAATTACACAAATCTTTGCGGTCGTTCTTGACAGAACACACAATTTTCAAAACAGATGAGTGAAGTAGTTTACCCGCGGCCGGTTAACGGTCACCTGTTGTTTCAAGCTTGGGTTGTCTGCCCGGGTTCCTGGTCAATTTCGAAACCTATTCTAGAAACTTAGGATAGAGAGAAACCAAATCCCAAAAATAGGCATTAGCTTAGGATGTCTTAATATCCAAGGGATATTAAGTCCATTAGTAAACCACCAAAACATGTCAACGAGTTTCCGACCCTATGAAATAGCATCCAACTACGTGTTGTTTGAAAGACGTATATGTTGTAACCTAACTATTGTCCTTGGGTGAGGCCTAACAGGTTATTTTGTTTTGTAGGATATCAAAATTCCTCAAGTTTGACATGGTAAAAGAGGCGCCTCTCCTCCTCCGAATGTGGTGGATAAATTTGGGTCCTAACCGTCAGAGGACAGTCCATCGGTATATGGGACATTTGCCGTCTTTATTAGATATGGAGGCCTGGACATAATTGATCGAGGTTTTAACGGGGTATTGGGACAACAAGAAAATGGTGTTCCAATTCAGAAGGATGGAAATGACCCCAGTGATAGAAGAACTCAGGGATTGCCTAGAGACCGCAGGGACATCCAATGAAAGGAGATTAAGGCCTCAACAAGGCATCTTAATACCTAATAAACCCACCTCGACTCAGATTGCAAAATATCTCCACTTGCGGAGAATCAATTCCCATGGATAAGGGGTCCAAGTATCTCCTTTCAAGAACTCTACAACCATTTTGCCCCTAGGGAAGGGTTCTTTCAGTACCAAGGTGAATTGTACATGTTTCAAGAGTGAGACAAGACCCGAGCCTTGGAGTTCACTATTTCTCTTTTAGGAATCATGGTATTTCCTCTAAATGAACAACTTCACATCAACACTCGGATAATAATGGTGGCCCATACCAGGATCCATGGCCTGACAGAAGGAACCACCGTCAGTTATTTTCCTATAGTACATGTCATCTTATCTGATATTTATAGAGCTTTGGGGAAATGCAAGAACGGTCATCATTACTTCCAAGGGTGCAACCTACTCCCAAAATATTGGATTCTCAAGCATTTGGCCAAAGATAACGGAAGCCAGAAAATTCCAAACCCAGATAGAATCGATAACTTTGTAGTGTTGGCAGGAGTGCTTAGGGATAGAAACACCAAAAACAGGACCATGATAGGATGGGCCCATGCTTTTTGTGAGCTTGGAGAAGATAATGTGCAGATGATGTTCAATGATTTTTACTCGAAGGAAGTAATTGTGAAATGTCATGATCTAGCTTTACTCCCTCTCCCGGGAATTCAGAGGATCTAACCTTATGCTCTGCAAAGGGTTCTTAGACAATTTGGAAGGGTTCAAATCGAGCAAGCGACCATTCACATGAGTTGCTATGTCATCGACTATGAGGAACATGAATGTAATGACCCTTCCGTTTATTTACGCGTGTTTGCCTTTCTTGTACCGTTAGATCTTGCATGTAGCGGCCCCAAGTCATTTAGGGCTTGCTCGGACCGATAGTTCGGTGCCCGACCATTTGCTTGGTCTTTTTGGCCATTCCTTGTTTTAGAGCTTATAGCTTTTGAAATCGTTGACTTCAGTCAACATCCTGGGTGTACGTGCTCAGAATAGAATTCTGACAGTTCCATTAGCTCCGGAGCGTGAACTTTGGTCTAGAGGGACCTTTGGTCGGGATACGGGAGCTTTTTAGCTTGGAATTCTCTCTCGTTCTGCGTTTTCAGGCCAGTTGGGCTTGTTTGGTTGACTTTGGTCAACATTCAGAGAGGACAGTCTCGGATGGAAATTACGTCAGTGCTTTTAGCTCCGGAATGTCGATTTTAGGCTAGAGGGACTATTGGTTTGGGTCCCTAGGCTTCCGACTAGATTTTGGCCATTGGGTTCCATTTTGGGAATAGTTGGCTAAAGGTTGATTTTGGGCGTGGGGCCCACTTTTCGTTAAATTGACATCCTATGGGATTTTTGTCAATTCCATTAGATCCGAAATGCCATTTCTAGTCGAATAGGTCAAGTCGTTTTTGTTTGCGGGACCCCGGATGCGTTCCCGGGGACTCATCTTGTGAAAATTTGCCTAAGGATTGGTTGCTGGTTGCTGGTGTGGGCAGCACCATGCGCCCTGGCCGCCTATGCCCATGAGCCCCATGCGCTCTGGCCGCCTGTGCCCATGCGCCCCATGCGCCCCATGCACCCCATGCGCCCTGGACGCCTGTGCCCATGCGCCGCATGCGCCCTGGCCGCCTGTGCCCATGCGCCCCATGCGCCCTGGCCGCCTGTGCCCTGGTGCACCTGGGCCGCCCTGGCCCCTGGGCACTGGCAGCTTATATAGCTGGCCAGCCCTTTTTTCCCCTTTATTTCTAAAAACCCAATAACGTTATTCTCCATTAAAATAGCTCTCAACAACCTCCATATAACCATTGTTCATCCCAACTACTTGGAGGATAATATTTTGTCGATCCATGCTCATTTGTGGACTCCTAAATCCGATAAACCCTCTCTTTAAATTCCGAATTCTCCATGGATGATGAACCCAAAACCTCCATAAATCACCTTGATCATTACCAACAGCTTGGAGGTTAATATTTTCTGAATCTTGAGCGTTTGTTGGATTCTAAATCGGGTAAGTTCTTTCGTGATTTTTCCGATTTCTTCCACGAATTTCATTCTTTAAATTCCTTGATTTGCGGGCTGTTTTGAGCCCTAATTGTTGTTCGTTTCCGCTCAATTTTTGAGCATGTGCTCACGGGATGGTAAGGAACACAGGTGTGTTTTTCATTTCCGATTTTGGGTTACGGGACCCACGGGACCCGTTTGTGACCCGGATTTCAACCTGGGTATATTTTTGGCATTATGGGTATTGTTAGTCTTGTTTTAATCTTTAGATTGTTGTATTGATAGTGGTTTTGCGATTTGGAGCTTCACAGAGCAGTTCGAGCCTGGACGACACCGTCCCCGCAGCTATTCGTCGGACGACAGGTAGGTTATGGTTTTCCCCTATCTAGACTCTGCATATATAGGCTATAACTGCATTAATTAGCATCCTTGTATGTGTTGTTATAGGTTGGTACCCCAGACCTTGTCCGTCTTTCGTCCGTCTAATTCATACGTTGTTTGTAGTATTCGCGTAGTAATATATATTACTTTTGTGGTACTGTGTGGCCTTGTATTAACTATGGAACATAGATGGTGAGCTATTTGGGAATGTCCGCGAGTCTCGGACATAGAGATTATCCTTTTAGGCTGGTTATGTCTGCTGAGTAGCTATTGGGCCTGTGCAGGGCTGATAGGAATTGTTGTGAGCCATTGGGCTACTTTTATATTTGTGTGCGAGCATATCATCCATGAAAAATGTTTTCCCCTGCATGTTTTACTACAGTTTTGGATGTGAGCCACTACTGACAGTTTTCCTAAATTTGCATGGCCCTGGAGCCCGTTTTTGGTACTGTTGTTGATGGAAAAGGGGATTTTTGGATGATTTCGCACTGATTTTATTACTGGTACTAGTCTCTGCTGGGCAGAGCACCAGACTTGATTTTATTACTGATACTAGTCTCTGCGAGGAAGAGCACCAGACTTGATTTTATTACTGATACTAGTCTCTGGTGGGCGGAGCACTAGACTTGATTTTACTACAGTTTTAGACCCGGTTACGCCCGGGCACCCTTGGAGGGGTTTTTGAGGCATTTTCTACTACTTTAGTCCTGGACGGGGTCTGGGCATGCATACTTGAGACTGGGTCTCTATCTTGATCCCGGACTTGCTTCAAAATGACATGTCTTGATACTGAGTTTTAGTATGGGGTCGGGGACCTCCATGGACATTGCCGCTCTGGGCCTGGGGCTTCGGGCTGCGTGCGCCGGAGGGAAGGGTATACGGTGGAGCAGAGGTATACATGCTGAGTCCTTCTATGGAACCTGCCTGCTGGGCCTGATTGGCATCGGAGGAGGTACATACAGAGGTTTTATTTCATATCATATCATATCATGCATTGGATTCCACCCTTGTTTGCTGTGTGTTCAGTGTACGCTCTGGTAGTATGGGATGCCGGAGGGTTTGCTTTCACTTGATTGTGTTCCTCGGTTGTATGGGCGGCCGTTGAGACTGTAGGTAGACTATATTTACTCATGTCTTTAGTTAGAGCTTGTCTTGGCACTCGGTTCTTGAAAGATTAGTGATGGCTAGCATGTTGAGGCTTTGGTTATGGGATTTTTGATTATTGAGAGGGCTTTGGAGTCCTATCTTAGTGAGGCACTTTGGTGTGGCCTTCCTAGCAGAGTGTGAGACTCTGGTTCTATTCTTATGGAAAGCTGAATGGTATCCCTCGGTTATTGTGGCCTATTTATATCATCCTAGGGTTGTACTTGTGAGGTGATTCCCTAGTTATGCTATCATATGATTGGATTGGTGTTATGATTTCCTTATACTGGTTGATTCCATTTTGAGTATGTTAGACTGCTCTTCATCTTTTCCTTTTACTTGATGTTACCGGTATACCGCCATTTTCTCAACTCTCTCTCTTACTTATATTATTATGCAAGGACTCAAGGTGTGTTCTCCTTTCCTTCACCTGTGATTCTATGTAATTGTATCTCTGTGCTAGCATGTGTTACTTGAAGCTCTTGGTTATGGATGATCTGTGCTAGCTCCTTGTGCCTTACTTATTGCCTCAGTGACTGCTTTCTTGTTATCTGTTACTTACTGCTTTTATATCTTATATGCGCTCAGTCGACCTATGATACCTACTGAGTACCCGTGGTTTTGGTGCTCATGCTACACTTCTGCACTTTTTGTGCAGATATAAGCTGAGCTTTCGCCGTTGATCACGTTGGAGACTCGTGCAGCTTTTGGATCTTTGAGACTGGGGTGAGCGCCTGACGGTCGGGGCTTGTCTATATCTCATCTGTTGTATTGTTGCTCCTTGTACTTTCGGAGGCAATTTATGTTGTATTTTGTTACTACTAGCACTTGTATCCTATTAGAAGTTTCTGTACTGTTGATACCGAGTCTTGGGGTTGGTGTAGTTTCTTTTATGTATTTATATTCGAGTTTTGCATTCGCTTATTTCTGCTTGCTGGTGCGTTTTGGTTAGGTAGTAGCCCATTACTAACCGTTCTGGGCTACGGGAATTGGTTCGCCTACTAGGGGATTGTAGGTGCCATCATGACTTGAGAAATCGGGTCGTGAAAACTTTGTATCAGAGCTCTAGGTTCACCGGTGTCATGGTACAGAAGCAAGTGTCTAAGTAGAGTCTCGTGGATCGGTACGATAACGTCCGTGTCCAATCTGCGGGACGCTACATGGTATTGTTAGGAAAAGTTTCATCTTTTTGGCTCCTCATCGTGCGTTCCTGGCTTTATTGATTTCTAGACTTTGGTTATTCATTCATTCTGAGATGCCTCATACGAGTGCAAAAGCGGTTGGTCCCGAGGCTTCTGTGCCTGTTGCTTCAGTGCTTCCATCAGCACCAGGACTCTAGAGTGAGGCTTTACCGCACTAAATAGGGGGTGTGAGGTCAGCTCAACTTTCGATTGGAGTTATAGCGACCTCAGCGCTTCAAGACACCGTGGCTAGGACTCTGAGTCCTCCGGTGAGTGTTCCAGTACCTGAATCTGTGAGTGGTGCTTTAGTTATAGTTGAGCTTCTAGTTCTTCAGCAGGGTTGTCTGTTAGTATTGGAGTACGAGGCGAGATTTTCCCATTGGGCTTCATCTGGTATAGGCTATTTTTGGTATGGTGAGCATGGGTACTTTGCTAGGAATTGCCCCAGGATTATGTATCCCAGACAGCCTGGTTGTTATCACTGTGGAGAGATAGGTTACCTTTATAGATATTGTCCCCGTCGAGGGCTGGTTAGGCCTTTAGTTTCGAATACTCAGTCCAGAGTTATATCCCACCAGCTTGATACTCCTCTTGGTGGGCCAGAGGTAGAGGTTCCTGATATCGTTGCTCCAGGTTAGGCTTTTGCTACCTTTGACTTGTGATAGTCCTGCTCGCATTGCGATTCTATCCCTTCTGTCATTTATATTCTTATATGCCTACCTGCTATTTGTTTAAGTTGTTTGGCTACTCGAATTGTAGTACTGACGTGTTATTTTATTGGTAGTTTATTCTTTAGTAGTGGATGGGGGTAAGTTAGCCTTGAGAGGTGTTTTCCCGGAGTTGTAGCTCGTGGGTAGTTCTTGTTATTCTATTTCTAGTTGGGTTACCCCTGTTTCATTGTGATTATGGACTTTTGGTTTGGTTTTCTTTGTTGAGCGGTCCTAGATGGTTGTTGCCTAGGCCGTTATCTAGCGTGGCTAGAGATTCGTGTGATGGTTTGATGTATTACCGGTAGTTGGGCCGGAGTTAAGATTTTGCCTCAGTTGGGAGTTATTGGTTATGCTAGTGTGCATAAATTGGTTTGGTCTCCCGAGTGTCTAGAGTCGACCCTCTTTGTTGATTAGTTTAGGAGGTTGGTAGGTATGTGGGTTGTTCCCATATTCTCCTCCACTTCCTGGTCCATTGGGTGTTTTTTTGTATCCCTAGCTCCAGTTGGAATGAATCTTGATCGTAGTTCTTTCGATGAGCTCTGGATGTTGGCATCGTGATTGGATCTTGACTTTAAGCACTTCCAACTAAGTGTTGATCGTAACCTCGTGGTTAGGTTGTATTTATAAGCATTTCGAGTGAGTTGGGCATCCGACCCATTCTTCTCCTGCCTTATTAAATTTGACATGTAGCCATGAGTAGTAAGGTAATGGCTTCAGGTTCTTATTGGAGAAAGGATTTGTAAGGTTTAGTATGTGCTAAGGAAGCATTTTTGTTTAGTTGAAAAAGAAGGGAGATGACTCTTTGTTTGTGTTTAAATGTCCTCGTAGTTGCCTGAGGTGGCGATGAAAGTTTGCTTTGGGATTGTGTGTTGGTGATTCGATCCAACCGTCTACACATTGTCGTGGGTTTTCCATCGATTGGTTTTTGTTTCAGTAGCAGCTGCGGTGTTGGCAACTTGTATTTTCAGGCCTAGTTGGCTTAGGTTCTTAAGGGTTCATTGGCAGCATAAAGGTTCGAGCAACGCTTTGGTTGGCAGTTTTGAAAGTCGGTGTTCAGAATCATAACTTGACAGGTTACATCGGATGGTTTGTGGCAGTTTTGATTTGGTTGCAGCATCCTAGTGCCAGAAGGCAGTGGGTGCGGGCAACTTAGCTTCTTTTACTTCAGTTGTGGATGCAACTATTGGCCTTGGAAAACTAGTCCTTGGCTAACCTCTGCAAGAGGCAAGATATTCTATATTTCAGCAGCGTTCTAGTTAGTACGAGGTTCTTCTACCATGGTTGGACAGACTCAGCGGCGTAAGTTTGAGCTTCAGTAGTGGTGTATGCTTTATGTGGTCAGCTTGTGCGGGTTAAGACTAGCAAGGCTATTTTGAGCTTTGATGATACGTAGACACTGATAATAGCCATTCATTTGCCCAGGATTTGAAAGCTTATTTAGTTAGTTCTTCCGGGGTTGTTGTTTATGTGAGGTCCCAGTGTTGGTTAGACTCAGCCAGTATGGACTAAAAGTTCGGTATGATATATGCTTCGAAATAGTTTGTTGTGTTCCGATTCGGTAGAGCGGTTGATTCGAGCCAAAGGGTTGAGTTGAAGTTATATGCAAATTTCCATGTCTAGATGGCAACTTTGAACCCCAGAAACCCTTTCCTTGCATACGGGGAGTTCTGACTTGATATTCTCAGCGTGGTTGATTTCTTCATAAGTTTAGATTAGTAAAGTGATTTAGAATTTATGCAGTATTCGAGTGTTTGGAGCTTAGTTGGTGGTTACAGACCTCGTGGTAGGCTTACCACACTTCTTGCAGAGGCTTCGTTTTGGTTTTGGGTCTGTTGGGCAGGTTGCCCTGGTTCATTCGCCTCCAGTTGACTCAGACTCGGCATGGTGCAGCAATTTGGTTCATTCTACAGTTTGGAAGTTCTCCGTCAACACAAGGTATCCACATGTGCCTTCCCTAACTTTGGTGTGCAAAGTTCAGTCGGGTTCAGATGGTTGGTTCAACTGGGTTCAATTATCGAGTTTGATGTTAGCAAAAGTGTCTGTTCATTTGTTGATGGTCAGTCGGGGAAGGTAACTACAACTTTTGATGATATGCTTCGGATTGTTATTTTGGGATGTCAAAGGCTAGTAGACTATAGCTTGACTTTGATATAATTTGAGTATAAAAGGTGAATTCGTCTGTGGTAGAGTATAAGCGTGAGCTATGGATCTCCAGTGTGTCAGTTGATATTTTGATAGTGGCTCGAATGTTCAGCTTTTATGAAGTTTCATGATTATGGCACAGAAGGATTTGGCTCAGAATAAAAGGGTTTTGCGGATCAGCGGGTTCATGAGTTAGAGTTTTGGTTGTTGGCTTTTTCGGCAAACTTGGTTGTGGTTTCGAAGATTTAAAGTTCTGTGTGTTGATCGCATTGCTTCTCTGGTTTCGGTGTTGTGTCAGTGCTTTTCGGTTGAGGTTCTCGAGGTTCAGTTTGGGTTGGCAGACCCTTTGAATTTTGGACTTTAAGTTTGGGTTCTAGCTTGGCTAGTACGGAGTTAGGCTGGGGTGCTTTTCATTGGTTCTGTTTTGTTGGGTGCCGTCCAGCCGAGGAGGCTACCCGGGTTGTCCGAGAGAGTAGTGTGGGCCTTGTACCCGTTGTTCTTTGGATCTCTAGTCTTTCCTTCTTTCCTGACTTTCGGGGACGAAAGTCTTTTTAGTTGTGGATGATGTAATGACCCTTCTGGTCATTTACGCGTGTTTGCCTTTCTTGTACCGTTAGAGCTTGCATGTAGCGGCCCCAAGTCATTTATGGCTTGCTCGGACCGGTAGTTCGGTGCCCGACCATTTGCTTGGTCTTTTTGGCCATTCCTTGTTTTAGAGCTTTTAGCTTTTGAAATCGTTGACTTCAGTCAACATCCTGGGTGTACGTGCTCGGAATCGAATTCTGACAGTTCCATTAGCTCCGGAGCGTGAACTTTGGTCTAGAGGGACCTTTGGTCGGGATCCGGGAGCTTTTTAGCTTGGAATTCTCTCCCATTCTGTGTTTTAAGGCTAGTTGGGCTTGTTTGGTTGACTTTGGTCAACATTCGGAGAGGACGGTCTCGGATGGAAATTCCGTCAGTGCTTTTAGCTCCGGAATGTCGATTTTAGGCTAGAGGGACTATTGGTTTGGGTCCCTAGGCTTCCGGACTTGATTGTGGCCATTGGGTTCCATTTTGGGAATAGTTGGCTAAAGGTTGATTTTGGGCGTGGGCCCCACTTTTCGTTAAATTGAACTTCTATGGGATTTTCGTCGATTCCATTGGATCCGGAACGCCATTTCTAGTCGAATAAGTCAAGTCATTTGTGTTCGCGGGACCCCGGATGCGTTCCCGGGGACCCATCTTGTGAATATTTTCCTAAGGATTGGTTGCTGGTTGCTGGTGTGGGCAGCACCATGCGCCCTGGCCGCCTGTGCCCATGCGCCCCATGCGCCCTGGCCGCCTGTGCCCATGTGCCCCATGCGCCCTAGCCGCCTGTGCCCATGCGCCCCATGCGCCCTGGCCGCCTGTGCCCATGCGCCCTGGCCGCCTGTGCCCATGCGCCCTGGCCGCCTGTGCCCATGCGCCCTGGCCGCCTGTGCCCTGGTGCACCTGGGTCGCCCTGGCCCCTGGGCGCTGGCAGCTTATATAGCTGGCCAGCCCTCTTTTTCCCTTTATTTCTAAAAACCCAAAAACGTTATTCTCCATTAAAATAGCTCTCAAAAACCTCCATATAACCATTGTTCATCCCAACTACTTGGAGGATAATATTTTGTCGATCCATGCTCGTTTGTGGACTCCTAAATCCGATAAACCCTCTCTTTAAATTCTGAATTCTCCATGGATGATGAACCCAAAACCTCCATAAATCACCTTGATCATTACCAACAGCTTGGAGGTTAATATTTTCTGAATCTTGAGCGTTTGTTGGATTCTAAATCGGGTAAGTTCTTTCGTGATTTTTTCGATTTCTTCCACGAATTTCATTCTTTAAATTCCTTGATTTGCGGGGTGTTTTGAGCCCTAATTGTTGTCCATTTCCGCTCAATTTTTGAGCATGTGCTCACGGGATTGTAAGGAACACAGGTGTGTTTTTCATTTCCAATTTTGGGTTACGGGGCCCACGGGCCCGTTTGTGACCCGGATTTCAACCCGGGTATATTTTTGGCATTATGGGTATCGTTAGTCTTGTTTTAATCTTTAGATTGTTGTATTGATAGTGGTTTTGCAATTTGGAGCTTCCCAGAGCAGTTCGAGCCTGGACGACGCCGTCCCCGCAGCTATTCGTCGGACGACAGGTAGGTTATGGTTTTCCCCTATCTAGACTCTGCGTGTATAGTCTATAACTGCATTAATTAGCATCTTTGGATGGGTTGTTATAGGTTGGTACCCCAGACCTTGTCCATCTTTCGTCCGTCTATTTCATACGTTATTTGTAGTATTCGCGTAGTAATATATATTACCTTTGTGGTCCTGTGTGGCCTTGTATTGACTCTGGAACATAGATGGTGGGCTATTTGGGAATGTCCGCGAGTCCCGGACATAGAGATTATCCTTTTAGGCTGGTTATGTCTGCTGAGTAGCTATTGGGCCTGTGCAGGGCTGATAGGAATTGTTGTGAGCCATTGGGCTACTTTTATATTTGTGTGCGAGCATATCATCCATGAAAAATGTTTTCCCCTGCATGTTTTACTACAATTTTGGATGTGAGCCACTACTGACAGTTTTCCTAAATTTGCATGGCCCTGGGGCTCATTTTTGGTACTGTTGTTGATGGAAAAGGGGATTTTTGGATGTTTCCGCACTGATTTTATTACTGGTACTAGTCTCTGCTGGGCAGAGCACCAGACTTGATTTTATTACTGATACTAGTCTCTGCGGGGCAGAGCACCAGACTTGATTTTATTACTGATACTAGTCTCTGCCGGGCGGAGCACTAGACTTGATTTACTACAGTTTTAGACCCGGTTACGCCCGGGCACCCTTGGAGGGGTTTTTGAGGCATTTTTTACTACTTTAGTCCTGGACGGGGTCTGGGCATGCATACTTGAGACTGGGTCTCTATCTTGATCCCGGACTTGCTTCCGGATGACATGTCTTGATACTGAGTTTTAGTATGGGGTCGGGGACCTCCATGGACCTTGCCGCTCTGGGCCTGGGGCTTCGGGCTGCGTGCGCCGGAGGGAAGGGTATACGGTGGAGTAGAGGTATACAGGCTGAGTCCTTCCATGGAACCTGCCTGCTGGGCCCGATTGGCACCGGAGGAGGTACATACAGAGGTTCTATTTCATATCATATCATATCATGCATTGGATTCCACCCTTGTTTGCTGTGTGTTCAGTGTACGCTCCGGTAGTATGGGATGCCGGAGGGTTTTCTTTCACTTGATTGTGTTCCTCGGTTGTATGGGCGGCCGTTGGGACTGTAGGTAGACTATATTTACGCCTGTCTTTATTTAGAGCTTGTCTTGGCACTCGGTTCTTGAAAGATTAGTGATGGCTAGCATGTTGAGGCTTTGGTTGTGGGATTTTTGATTATTGAGAGGGCTTTGGAGTCCTATCTTAGTGAGGCACTTTGGTGTGGCCTTCTGAGCAGAGTGTGAGACTCTGGTTCTATTCTTGTGGAAAGCTGAGTGGTATCCCTCTGTTATTGTGGCCTAGTTATTTCATCCTAGGGTTGTACTTGTGAGGTGATTCCCTGGTTATGCTATCATATGATTGGATTGGTGTTATGATTTCCTTATACTGGTTGATTCCATTTTGAGTATGTTAGACTGCTCTTCATCTTTTCCTTTTACTTGAGGTTACCAGTATACCGCCATTTTCTCAACTCTCTCTCTTACTTATATTATTATGCAAGGACTCCAGGTGTGTTCTCCTTTCCTTCACCTGTGATTCTATGTAATTGTATCTCTGTGCTAGCATGTGTTACTTGAAGCTCTTGGTTATGGATGATCTGTGCTAGCTCCTTGTGCCTTACTTATTGCCTCAGTGACTGCTTTCTTGCTATCTGTTACTTACTGCTTTTATATCTTATATGCGCTCAGTCGGCCTATGATACCTACTGAGTACCCATGATTTTGGTGCTCATGCTACACTTCTGCACTTTTTGTGCTGATATTAGCTGAGCTTTCAACGTTGATCACGTTGGAGACTCGTGCAGCTTTTGGATCTTTGAGACTGGGGTGAGCGCCTGACGGTCGGGGCTTGTCTACATCTCATCTGTTGTATTGTTGCTCCTTGTACTTTCGGAGGCACTTTATGTTGTATTTTGTTACTACTAGCACTTGTATCCTATTAGAAGCTTCTGTACTGTTGATACCGAGTCTTGGGGTTGGTGTAGTTTCCTTTATGTATTTATATTCGAGTTTTGCTTTCGCTTATTTCTGCTTGCTGGTGCGTTTTGGTTAGGTAGTAGCCCATTACTAACCGTTCTGGGCTACGGGTTCGCCTACTAGGGGATTGTAGGTGCCATCATGACTTGAGAAATCGGGTCGTGACATATACCAAATGGGTTATTCAATTTCCCTTCTATTTAAGCTAAATGTATCAATATCCAAGATCAATTTGTACACAAATGGTGGTTCTAAGAATTGGGAAGAAGGAATTTGATGAAACCCTCTTCTTGTTCTTAGAAGGAAAAACTTGTTCACAAAGCTAAGAGAATTCTCTCAAAAATTCAAAACTATCTAAACTATTTACAATTGTACCTAAAATGGGTTTTTAAACATTCCCAAAATATCACCTAAATTTGGACAAAAATGCCCTTCTAGTGCTGTGTAGCATAACTTGTGGTTCGCACGTCGTGATGTGTGCATCTCACAGTACTCTTCAGTGATCCAGTAACTCAAGCTGACTTGGGAGCTTCATGCGATGTGGGGTACAGTTTGCACTAGGCATTGTGCGTGTCACACAACGTCCACACCCCTTAAAAGATTCTTCAGTCAATTCTCATCTCCATGCGGTATGAGGTGCATTCAGCACTAAGGCGCGTGACGCACGAGCACCGTATCTCTCAGCAGAATCTTCATCTTGTTTGTTCACTTCAAACTTCACTCCTTTTTGGCTCTTTTTGGGTCCATTTACTTGGTTTCTATCTTTGATCACAAGTACCTGCAAATACATCAATAAAGGCCATAAAAACTTCTAAATCTCATCAAAACAATGCAATAATTCATGATTAAGGCTTAATAAGTTGGTAGATTATCGACTTATCATCGTCCAGCCAGGTAAGTTGCTCAGATTGATGACCGAGCCCTTTGTTATGCATTCCCAAGGAAGTCTGAGGCTGAAGCGTCAGATGCAGTGATCACGGGTACAATTCTAGTTTGTGACCACATGGTTTCTGTGTTATTTGACTCAGGTTCTACTTATTCGTATGTTTCTGTGAAATTGATTTGGGTCTGGATTTGGTTTGTGATGTCCTGGATTCTCATATTCATGTTTCTGCCTCGGTTGGGGAGTCTGTGGTGGTAACCCATGTCTATCATACCTATTTTGTGGTTTTTGTGGGTTTTTAGACTTGGGTAGATTTGGTTATTCTGTCTCCGTATCATGCTGTATTGAATTGTAATTCTAATATAGTGACTCCAGAGATTTCAAGTAAGGATAAGCTAGAGTGGGAAGGTGCGTACAGGCCTAAGCCGGCAAAGAATATATCCTTTGTTCAGCCTAGGAAGTTCGTGGGGAAAGGTTGTTTAGCCTTCTTAGCACATTTCTGGGATGTTAGTGTGGAGCCCTGTTCCATTGAGTCAGTTCTGGTGGTTTGTGAGTTTCAAGAGGTGTTTTCGGTGGCTTTTCCTGGCATGCCTCAAGATAGAGACATTGACTTTTATATAGACCCGGAGCCGGGTACTCGCCCTATCTCTATTCCTCCTTACCGTATGGGTCCTACATAGTTGAGGGAACTTAAGACTCAACTTCAAGAACTCTTAGATAAGGGATTTATTTGTCCCAGTGCTTCACCTTGGGGTGCTCCAATTTTGTAGTTAAAGATTAGGCTTGAGAAAAACCTTAAGACGACATTTCGGACTTGGTATAAGTGATAACGCTCAAAGTACCACTCCAATTACGAAGCGTAAGCGATCGTTGTCAAATATAGAACCCAACAAAGGTTGGGGTCGATCCCACAGAGAATATGGTGAAAGTTAAGTCTTTAGTGAATTAGTTGACTAATGGTCAATAGTTTCCGGTAAATAAAGAGGGGGTTTTGTGTGAACAATGTGTAAACAAAACGAACAATAATGTATGAGAAATAATCAGTAGGAGAATGAACTAGGGAAGTATTTACCATGGCGTTGGTAACAATGTCGATCCTAGGCTTAACCGGGTTCTTTCTATATGCGTGTCACGATGTGATTGAATTAACGGTATCGTCTAAAAGTTTCTCAACCAAATAGACGAATTTACTTTTCAATTCTCTCGAACTTGAAAAGGTGTGCTTTTAGATTTCAATCCTAAACATCAAGTAGATTAATCTAGTTACAACATTAATCATAAGACGAGAGTTGGTAGTCTCGAATCCTCATCGTTAATCAAGTTTCCTGGTTTTAATCTCTTTACTCAAGCAAATTAAACCTAGGCATGTTCTAATGTTTGCAACCACTAGAAAACGTTAAATAATGAATGATTAACAACGTGACAACATATATATTGAACCCGTCGCTACCTGGAATCTATATCGCTACTTTAGCCATGGCTCCCACAATCCTAGTTGTGGGAGGTTTAGTTAATCATGCTTGTAGAAGAATAGAAGAAAGTCATATTCATAATAAAGAAAAGAGATCCTTACAATGTAGTGAAAACAATCTTCAATTATTCCAAGAACAAGAACCAAGATCCCAAGAACAATTCAAGAACACGATTTCAAGAAGTAGAAAACGTGTTTCTTGCTCTCCAAGTTTCGCTTAAATCTCTCCTAAAACTATTGGGAGAACTATTGTAAAAAGCTTGACAAATAAAATAAACCTAACATAGGGTATTTATAGGAGTCTAGGAAACAAATCCCAAAAACGCTAGGATTCCGCATAGCGGACTGCCTAGGTGTGACGGCCAGGCTGACGGACCGTCACTGGCTTGACGGACCGTCGCCTGGACCGTCGTCACTAGGCAGTAGGCTGCCTCAGGGTGACGGTTCACTTGACGGACCGTCGCCTGAACCGTCACTCTTATCTAGAATGCTCTTTTTGCTCGTATTTCCTTCCGTTTCCATGTTTGCCCCTATTTCCTGAAAACATAACATAAACACATTAAAAACGATGACGGTTGCTTGAAAACGTACGATTGTTCTTAGTTAAAAGGAGTCGAAAGTGCCGTAAAATGGCGGCACATCAACACCCTCAACTTAGACGTTCGCTTGCCCTCAAGCAACATAACATAAAAAGAAAAACAACACGACGACTCAACTAAGAAAACAAACTCGTGTCTCTAGCAACTCATGGTCATTCAACATCTTATTCAATTTTAATTCAAGCTCCCTCGTCGCACACAAATGTATGAAACACTAACTTGCATGGATCCAAACATGTCATTCCGATATGATAGAATATTATGCATACACATGCGCAGCTATCCTAACAATCAATAGACAATATAGAAATCTTGGTGCCCTCACCACAAAGAAATCCCACACACAAGATTTGGGACTAGGTAAGAGCTCACACTCACAAACGATTTCAAACAATGCACATGCGATACCATAGGCTTGCCCTTACTATTCTATTTCAGTTCTTCAGAAAAGCCGCTCAGGATCACTACAGGACTTGTTTTGGCTTGTAATGAGGCTTTAGGTGCAGGTAGGATACATTTAGGGGTTAGTGACTAAGCCCTCCTTGGAACCACCGACGTCTTATTACCACATACTTTACTTTGTCCATCCTTATTCACCTTTTTATTTCCTTCTCTCTAGCTACAGGTGCGGCCTCTTTATATTGACAATTCTTTTTATTACTTTTTCGATCTCTTTCATCTCTTTTTATTTTTCTTTTCTTTTCTTAGGCACACACCCGAATTTTCATTCTATTCACAACCAATCTTCTCCATCCTCTTTTTCTTATCATTCACCTCTATAGTAGCCACCCTCAACTTAGGTTGATTGCCTGAGTTGAGGTGCACAATGTCCATGGAAGGACCAGGGCCAAAACAGGGTTTACCTCTATAGTAGCCACCCTCAACTTAGGCTGATTGCCTGGGTTGAGGTGCACGATGTCCAAGGAAGGACCAGGGCCAAAATAGGAATTCAAAGTTAAACAGGAACGGTGACAGGTTATTGAAAGAACAAGGTCAATTATGGCTCAAACAGGGATCAAAGGGATTATTTATATTTGGACGGTCTTTTAGGTTAAGTGGACTGCATACAAAAAGGGCCTGTGATCCTTTCCTAAGAAACCAAACTTCAAACTTAACAAAATAGACCGGGCAAGTTGTAGATGCATGCACAGAGTAAGAATTTATAACAATAATCTCACACACTCTTGGCACCAAGAAACTATATCGCTACCAACTATCAAACAACCGCTCGGCTTAAGCATACTCATTCTAATCATAATCACACAATGACATTCAAGGATCCAGACAGTCAATCGTTTCAACATAAGTACAAAACCAGAATTTTTTTTTTTTAAAGGGGCCTCGTTTTAGTTAACAAAAACGCCATGCTCATCACTATAGACACTAAAAAATTTAAAATAATAACCTAAACATGCCGGTTCTACTAGATAGCACACCGGAGGGAAAAGAAACACGGCAATAAAAACCCTCGGTGGTGACTCACAGGTTTCCCCACACCCTCAACTTAGACTCATGCATTGTCCCCAATGCATCCATATGAAAGCTAAAAACTGTGAGAGAAAGGAATACCTGTGAAATCGATAGGACTCAGATTCTGGAATGATGTTGGAGACCGCCAGGGTCTCCAAAATAGGAGAACTCGATGGAGTGTGTACACGCGACAACCTCATGTTGCGTTCCAGCTTCTTCTTTTATTGGCTCCATAGCTAGTCGCGACAACTTCTTCGCTCTTTCTTTGCAGATTCTCTTGCGGTGTTTTCATTTCTTTGATCTATTTTCACCGCCTTCCTCTACATGTTTCCCTTCTCGCAGCATCCTTTTCACACCAGCTAGAGTCTCGACCAAACCCTTCTCCTCAAGATGAACATCCGCAGGAGCTTCCTCAATAGCATTGACGACCACGACCACCCTCATGTCACTTGGTTGCTTCATCAATTTAGACACATCGAACTTGACAGCTTCATTGTTTAGCCTGAAGGTCAGTTCATTTCTTTCCATGTCAACCAATACTCTTGCCGTGGCTAGCAATGGTCGTCCCAAGATTATGGGAACTTCAAAATCCACTTCGCAATCCAAGATCACAAAGTCAGCTGGAAGATAAACTTACCGATCTTTACTAGCACATCAGACAATATTCCCACGGGCCGCTTTACCGAACGGTCAGCCATAAACACTCTCATGGATGTTGGTTTAGGAGCTCCCAAACCCAATTATTTATAGACTGCTAGCGGCATCAGGTTGATGCTAGCACCAAGATCACACAAGGCTCTTCCGAAGCCGAGTTTCCCTATAGTACAGGGAACAGTAAACGCACCTGGATCTTCCTTTTTTTCTACTAACGACCTTGAGGAAATAGCACTGCAGTGGTGGAGGTTGTCTTTCGGTTCAAAACTTATCGACCTTTTCTTTGTAATCAAGTCCTTCATGAACTTAGCATAACCGGGCATTTGTTCAAGCGCTTCCACCAATGGGATGTTTATTGATATTTGCTTGAGCATGGTCAGGAAATTCAGGAACTTACCATCTTCCGCTTTCTTCTTCAGGCGTTGTGGGAACAGAGGCGGTGGTCGAGGCATCATAGTTGGAAGCTTTTCAGCTTCCTTTCTTTTCTCCGTGGGCTTTAGAGTAGCCTCCTCGACTTCCTTTTCGTCTGCGATCTCACCCTCTTGAGCCTGAATTACCGGATGTGATTCCGGTAATATTTTGCCGCTTCTTGTAGTGATCGCCATACAGCTCGCGTCATTCCTCGGGTTTTGAATCCTGTCACTCGGCAAGGTACCTGTCTTCCTTTGGTTTAGAGATGCCGAGATTACGCCCACTTGCTGCTCCAATTGCTTAATCGAGGTGGAATGCGCCTCCACTATTTGACTCATGGCCGATAACTCAGTCCTTATCTCCTTCACCCCAGAGTCAGTTGATTCTACCTTCAGCAGCATCTTCGCCATCATGTTCTCTAGCTTGGAAGTCCCTTCCTCGTTGCTAGCTTTATCCCGATTACCAGGTGGTACATACAACCCACCTCTATCGGTGTTATTCCTCCAGTTTCCTTGATCGCGATTGTAGCCAGCTTTCTCATAGTTGTTGTCCTTCTGATAGGTCCGACCTTGGTTTCCTTGGCCATTGGCCTGGAAACCCCCCAAGTAATTCACCTCCTCAGTTTCCAACTCTGCTGCTCTACCTTGGGAACCCACAACTTTTACCTTCTCCATACCTCCTGAGAACAAGTGCTTGGTCAGTAGGTCCAACTGCGTTTTCAGATGCGCCATGTCTTGGTCGCGCTCCTCGTCTTTTCTGCGCTGCTCAGCTGACATACCAACAGCATAAGTGCTAGCTCCTACCTCTGAATCCCGTGTATGCCAGGCCCTGTTGGTATTGGTGAGCCTGTCCAAAATAGCTGTGGCATCGGCAAAAGTGCGACCCATAAATGCTCCACCTGCTGCGTTGTCCAACGTTGGCTTGGTAGCCGAATTCAGTGCCCTGTAAAATGTTTGCATCAAACATTCATCGTTCAACTGATGGTTAGGGCATTGTGATATCTTCTTTTTAAATCGCAACCAAGTCTCGTGCAATGCTTCGTGAGGTTGCTGTCTGAAATTGCTAATCTCATCTCTCAACTGTATCATCCTAGAGGGAGGAAAGAACCTTTCTAGGAAAGCTCCTTTCAACTCTCCCCAAGTTGCGATAGAGTCGGGGGTAAGCTCTGTCAACCACAATGCTGCCTCATCAGACAGAGACAACGGAAACAACCTGAGCTTGATCGCTGTCTGACTCACTCCAGGTAACTCAAACGAATTGCAGATGCCCACGAAATTCATCAGGTGCTGGTTTGGATCATCCCCAGCGGCACCACGGAACACTCCTCTCAAGTTCAACAGCTGGATCATCGTGCTAGTGATGTTGAACTTGGCTCCGGGCGCTAGCGGTGGAAGAGCAATGGCGCCTGTAGCGCCAACTCCATCCAAGTCGATATCCTCATCATTCAGCATAACATCGTCCTGCAGACCACCAGCATTCAAATTTTGTTGGGCCTGCAGTTCTGCAGCGAGCCTTGCTGCCTCTTGTTGTGCGGCCATATTCCGCTTCAATGTTCTAGCAAGCTCGGGGTCGTAAGGTAATGTTGATTGACCCGAGCGCCGGGTACTTGGCATGCACAACTCTGTACCCTGTCAAAAACAAAAACAACAAATAAACGTAAAGCAGGAAAGTATGACTAAGAGTCAAATAAACACACCGGACTTAACAAACAACCGTATTCCCCGGTAACGGCGCCAAAATTTGATAACGCTCAAAGTACCACTCCAATTACGAAGCGTAAGCGATCGTTGTCAAATATAGA
Source organism: Jaltomata sinuosa (assembly GCA_003996215.1). Lineage (NCBI taxonomy): Eukaryota > Viridiplantae > Streptophyta > Magnoliopsida > Solanales > Solanaceae > Jaltomata > Jaltomata sinuosa. The sequence goes on from QJPP01001466.1 coordinate 95,752, forward strand.
ATCCAAAAAAGGTTGGGGTCGATCCCACAGAGAATATGGTGAAAGTTAAGTCTTTAGTGAATTAGTTGACTAATGGTCAATAGTTTCCGGTAAATAAAGGGGGGGTTTTGTGTGAACAATGTGTAAACAAAACAAACAATAATGTATGAGAAATAATCAGTAGGAGAATGAACTAGGGAAGTGTTTACCATGGCGTTGGTAACAATGTCGATCCTAGGCTTAACCGGGTTCTTTCTATATGCGTGTCACGATGTGATTGAATTAATGGTATCGTCTAAACGTTTCTCAACCAAATAGACGAATTTACTTTTCAATTCTCTCGAACTTGAAAAGGTGTGCTTTTAGATTTCAATCCTAAACATCAAGTAGATTAATCTAGTTACAGCATTAATCATAAGACGAGAGTTGGTAGTCTCGAATCCTCGTCGTTAATCAAGTTTCCCGGTTTTAATCTCTTTACTCAAGCAAATTAAACCTAGGCATGTTCTAATGTTTGCAACCACTAGAAAACGTTAAATAATGAATGATTAACAATGTGACAACATATATATTGAACCCGTCGCTACCCGGAATCTATATCGCTACTTTAGCCATGGCTCCAACAACCCTAGTTGTGGGAGGTTTAGTTAATCATGCTTGTAGAAGAATAGAAGAAAGTCATATTCATAATAAAGAAAAGAGATCCTTACAATGTAGTGAAAACAATCTTCAATTATTCCAAGAACAAGAACCAAGATCCCAAGAACAATTCAAGAACACGATTTCAAGAAGTAGAAAACGTGTTTCTTGCTCTCCAAGTTTCGCTTAAATCTCTCCTAAAACTATTGGGAGAACTATTGTAAAAAGCTTGACAAATAAAATAAACCTAACATAGGGTATTTATAGGAGTCTAGGAAACAAATCCCAAAAACGTTAGGATTCCGCGTAGCGGACTGCCTAGGTGTGACGGCCAGGCTGACGGACCATCACTGGCTTGACGGACCATCGCCTGGACCGTCGTCACTAGGCAGTAGGCTGCCTCAGGGTAACGGTTTGGGTGATGGACCGTCACCCACTTGACGGACCATCGCCTGAACCGTCACTCTTATCCAGAATGCTCTTTTTGCTCGTATTTCCTTCCGTTTCCATGTTTGTCCCTATTTCCTGAAAACATAACATAAACACATTAAAAACGACGACGGTTGCTTGAAAACGTACGATTGTTCTTAGTTAAAAGGAGTCGAAAGTGCCGTACAATGGCGGCACATCAATAAGTATTATGAGTTCCTGGTAATATCATTTGGGTTGACCAATGCATCGATAATATTCATGAGCTTGATGAATGGGGTTTTCAAATCGTATCTGGATTTGTTCATCATTGTGTTTATGGATGACATTCTGATTAACTCCAAGAGTAAAAAGGAGCATGCTGAGAATCTTCGCATTGTTTTTGATATTTTGAGGCACCAGGAATTATATTCCAAGTTCTCCAAGTGTGAATTTTTTTAATCTTCGGTTGCCTTCTTAGGGCATGTGGTTTCATAAAAGGGAGTGATGGTGGATCCCCAAAAGATTGAGGCAGTTAAGAGTTGGGTTCGGCCTAGCTCGGTGACTAAGATTAGAAGTTTTATGGGGCTTTCAGGCTACTACTATAGGTTTGTCAAGGACTTTTCATCCATTGCTACTTATTTGACAATGTTGATTCAAAAGGAGGTACCTTTTTTTTTGTCTGACAAGTGTGAGGAGAACTTCCAATAGCTCACAACACTTCTTACTATAGCCTCCATTCTATCATTACCGGTTGAAGGTAAGGATACTATTGTGTATTGTGATGCTTCACATTTAGGTTTGGGTGTTGTGTTAATGCAGGACAGGAATGTGATATCTTATACTTCAAGGAAGTTGAAGCCCCATGAGAAGAATTACCCAACCCACTATTTGGAGTTGGCAGCGGTGGTTTTTGCGCTAAAGATTTAGAGACCCTACCTTTATGGTGTCACGTGTGAAGTGGTCATAATCTATCACAGCTTGCAACATGTATTTACTCAGAAGGATTTGAACCTGAGGCAGAAAAGGTGGATGGAACTGTTGAAGGATTACAATATGACCATCCAGTATCATTCGGGAAAGGCTAATGTGGTGGAAGACGCATTGATCTGGAAAGCAGTTAGCATGGGTAGTTTGGCTTGCTTGGGGTGTCCAAACAACTCTTGGCTAGGGAGATTCGGGCTCTAGAATCTAAGTTTATACAATTGGGCATCTCAGAACAGGGTGAGGTGTTGGCCAGTATTGAGGTTAAACCCACGTTCATAGAGGAAATTAAAGCCAAACAGTCTCAGGGTGCACAGTTAAACAAACTTTGGAGCAAGGTGGTATCCGGAGAGTTTGGGGGTGCCACATTGGATGATAGCGGGGTGATGACTTTAAGGGGAGGATTTATGTTCTTCGGGTTGATGACTTGATCCAGAATGTGTTGGCAGAGGCTCATGATTCACGATATTTGATTCATCTGGGCATAACTAAAATGTACCGGGAATTGAGGCAACTTTATTGGTGGCCTGGGATAAAGAGGGACATAGATAACTATGTTTCTAAGTGTCAGAACTGTCAGCAAGTTAAATATTAACACAAAAGGCCTGTAGGATTACTTTAGAGGATGCCCATTCCCGAGTGGAAGTGGGAAATGATAGCTATGGATTTTGTGGTGGGTCTTCATAAGACCTTGCAAAAGTATGACTCTATTTGGGTCATCCTGGACAAATCGACCAAGTCAGCTCATTTTATTCCAGTCAGGGTGGATTACAACTCGCAGCAGTTGGCCAAGATCTATATTAAGGAAATTGTGAGATTTCATGGGGTGCCACTCTCTATTATTTCAGATAGGGGTACGTAGTTTACTTCCAAGTTTTGGGTTAAGTTGCATGCAAAGTTGGGCACCCCAACTCACCTTCAGCACGACATTTCATCCTTATAAAGATGATTAGTCAGAGAGGATAATTCATGTATTGGAAGACATGCTGAGAGCATGTGTGATTGACTTTGGGGGTCATTAGGACCAGTTTCTACCATTGTGTGAGTTCTCATACAACAACAACTATCATGCAAGTATTGACATGGCACCATTTGAGGCACTGTATGAGAGGGGATGTAGATCACCCATAGGGTGGTTTGAGGCAAGCGACGTAAAACCTTAGGGTGTGGACTTGGTGAGGAAAGCTCAGGAAAAAGTGAGGGGAATTCAAACCAAGTTTCTAGCAGCCCAAAGCAGGCAAAAAGAGTATGCAAATCACAAGGTAAGAGATATGGCTTTTCAAGTTGGTGAACAGGTGTTGTTGATGGTGTCACCAATGAAGAGAGTAATGCGATTCAGCAAGAAGGTAAAGCTTATCCCTCGGTACATCAATATATTCAAGATTCTCGAGATTGTAGGGCCAGTGGATTACAGATTAGCACTGCTGCCCAGTTTATTCAGAGTCCATCCAGTCTTCCACATATCCATACTAAAGGGATACCATGGAGATGGGGAGTATATTATCAAATGAGATTCCATTTTTCTAGACAAGTATCTTCAATATAAAGAGGAGCCAGTTTCAATTCTTGATCGGGATGTCTAGAAATTGAGGACAAAGGAGATCAGGTCGATAAAGGTTCAATAGAAGTATCATCCGATTAAGGAAGCCACTTGGGAAACCGAGAAGGACATGTGGGACAAGTACCCTCACTTGTTTGAGGATTTAGGTACTACTCTTCTCTCTTTTAAATCATCTTTTTTGAGTTTGATCATTTGGGGATAAACGATGGGTAAATTGGTATCTTTTGTAACAACCTATTCCATCGTTATAGGTGAACCTTTCATGCTAAGTTTTGGGTTCGAAAACTTCCCAATTTAGGAGTTGGAAATTTTGGGCTAGATAAGCCTCAGATAGATTCTACGTGAAGTATAGTCTAGGGTAATCCGAGTGAGGATTAGGTAATATATCTTAGTTTGAGCTAGTTTTTCCATTATCCAAGATCTTAAGGAGTCCGGGGAACTTTTCAGAAGTAAATTCGGGTGAGTAGAACTCTCGGTATCAAAGTTGATGCAAAGGGGTTATTTTGGAATGTCAATATTTGAAGTGTGTTGTAAAATGGGCATTTTTGAAGGATTTTATGAGGTTCTGTCTCGTGTCAACCACAATAGCGGTTGAAACTGCACTACCACGGCTTCCGCTATAGCAGAGAAATTCCCTCTATAGAGGGAGTCAGCGCCGGTCAGCACTACCATAGCAGTCAGTTACGGCAGTATCACTATAGTGGTGTACGGACCTCTATAGCGGAACAAGTTGGGGTAAATGCAGAAACTTCCCCAAAAATGTTCAAAAATTCTCAAGAATGTTTTGGGGAAGGGCAGAGACAATTTTGGCGATTCTAAGTCAGTTTTCCACCAAATTTTGTCCTAAAGGTAAGGACTTCACTCTCCTAACTTAGTACTATGATTCCTACATAGTAGAACCATTAACTACATGGTTAGGGGAAGGTTTGGGTTAACCTAAGAATGTAGAATTCGGGGAAAAAGGGGATTCTAAGTTGTGAAATTCTTGGGTTATGATTATTATTACTTATTAATAATTAAGTCACTGTTATTTGCTTAATGTAGCCGTTAAATGGTAGTTTTTAGGTGAATTAATGCTGGAAAAGCCCTGGGATGGTTGGAATTATCATGGGTTGGCCTAGGAATTAGGATTTGAGTATAATTGGTGTAATTTTAGGCCATTGGATTGATTTGGTATATTTTATTATTATAAGACCAAGAACAAGCGAGAGCTTTAGAAAATGGGAAGGCTCTGGCCCAGTTGAGTTTTCAAGCTATTCGAGGAAGGTGATGGTTATTGCCTTTCCAAATGTAATGTGTGTACATGTAACTTTAGCTTAGTGATATATGTGCTTTCATGCCTAGGGAGTGAAGTTATGAATGTCTAAGTATTCGAGTGTCAATTATGTAAAATAAACTTAGTTTGTTGCTTGTTGTATTACAAGTGTGTTTCTGTTCATTAATTATTGATTGTTGGATTTTGTGTGACATTGGTTGGCTTGGTTACCACGCCTGGTACGGGATATTATAGGTCAGCTCGGGTACCACTCCTGGTTTGGGATACTAACGGTTGTCTTGGGTACCACGCCTAGTATGGGAAACTAATGATTGGCTCGGGTACCATGCCTGGTACATGTTCTATATTGGTTGGCTCGGGTACCATGACTAGTACAAGTTTAAATATATATATTATTTATTGTATATTCTCGATGGTTCCATGAATGGACCGGGTTGATTTTGAAATTGTGATTGTGCATATTAGTCCTTGAGAGGTTGGGTTATTACACTTATACGTGGTGTTAGTCCTTGGGTGGATCGGGCATTGCATGTTAACACTTAGATGTTGGTCTAGGGATCCTTAGTTGGTCTGGGTGACATAAAAAGGGTTAAGTGTTATTTTTGTTGTTCATTGTTTAAATGGTTGTTGAACCTATTTCATATGGTTAATAAGTTAGAAGATAGACTGCGAGTCTGGGAATATATTATTGGTTGTTTTACATGTTTGTAATGCCTTACTCAATTCTGTTTTATTGTTCATATATTGTTTGTTAGAGCTGGTCGATGATCCTACCAGTACATTGTAGTTGTGTACTGATTCTGCACTTGCTTTTCTTTTATGAGTACAGACATATTTCGGTAGCTCTTACGCGACCTCAGATATAGTCCCAGTGATTCCATAGTCCAAGGGTGAGTTACTTCCTTCGGGCTACGATGGTTTCTTCCAGTTTAGTATTAGCCTGCTTGTTTCGAACTTAACACTCTATTTTTGGTGTTGCATCCCCATTTCTAGACATTGGTAGATGTTTTGGTACGATGACTTTCAGTTTCTAGGGGTATTTCTGCAGAACCTTATTGTTTTAGAAATATTGTGTTGTGAATGATAGTTTATTTTTATGCAATTGGTTTTGAGCTGTTAGGTTCACTAAGTGTTGGGGTGATAACGGGTTCGCTCATCTGGGGGTTTCGAGTGGGTGCCACTCGTGATGGTTTACGTCGTGACAATGATTGAGCTCGAATGAGTTGGATCGACTCATTTAGCTCGATCATGTAACTTTTTCTTTTGAAAATAATATTCAATCATCAGACCCAATTGCTAAGAAAAATAAAAATCCACTTATAATTTAATATGTTAATGCAATAGTTAATATTTATGAGTTTGTACTTCTATACTTACTTATCTGACTTTAAGTGAAGCGATTAACATAAATTTAAAAGACTTAAGGATAGGGAACTCTAAGAAAGGTTTTTTATGATCTCAAGCTTGTGAGAAGACATTTCAAAGAATTGAAGTTAAGATTGACTATAACACCTGTGTGAACTATGTAGAGCGGTTTAAACAACTTCATGATGTATAAAGACATCTTAAGGATTGAATTCAATTGTATCATAATTCAAAAGGGGAAACTCATTGTCTATGCTTAAAGACAACTGAAGAATTATGAGAATTTTCCCACACATGACCTCTCGAGCTAGCTTTTGGGATATTTTATGTGCACACTCTCATTTTGAATTATTGCACTAAAACGGTCATTCTCTCAAGACAAGTCACTAAATGTCGAGGGATACCTACTATGGTCACTAAGAATTAACGAGTTTTAGCAGCATTTATTTACTGACAATTAAAATGACTACTGAAATTCTCCATGTTAGGCATTTTAAGGCCTTTGTTATTTATTTTTGTTGATGAATTCATATCACTAAACAGTGTCTAGCAGCCTTTTTATTCATCAAATTCAACCGTACAATATGAAATAAATATGAGCAGTCAAAAATAATAAAAGTTAGTATCAATTTAGAGTTTATAGTGTACACTAAATTGACATTACAATATAATAATCTAGACAATGCAACATAGTAAAAATTGCAAAAATAAAAATAATTGACGTAGTTGTCATTGCTCCTCGAAATATCTTTTGCTTCCTCTCGCTTCCTTGTATATAAGTATGCAGCAAACGACTCCAGTTGCAATATTACGTCCTATTCTTCCCAAAACAGAGTAGAAACAGAGACAATACATAGACCTTCAATACATTTTTTCTCACTTGAATAACTTATAGCTGCACCATACATCTGACATCAAACTAAACAACCCAATAGTACCAAAAGATAGGGAATACAGAACCAACAACTGTAGAAATTTCTGCCCATTTTTTCTAAAGGTTTTTCATGCCAACCAGCTACCCAGTTTCCCAACACAAGTAGCAGACTTGTATTAAAAGTATCTGAAATTCGTTTCGCTGCTAATTCTGGGACAACAACACTCCACCCTTCATTGACCACATCATCAACAAAGTAAACTATTTTTTCACAATGGGATTTGCACAGATTCAAACTCACATCATATGCAGCATCAATAAGTAAGTCACTTTAATTCCTTTACTACTATGATTTTCACTCATATTTCTCTTCGGGGATGTTAGTTTGATCAGCCAGTAGTTGCTGAAGTGCACCAAAATAATAAGTTAGACTGCAAGAAAGTCAAGTTACAATATGTGCAAAAAACTTAAGAAAAAGAGAGAAATGCAACCTAATGAAAAGATTACGATGAAAAATCTGAATAATATCCATATGATCAATCTATTAAAAAAACAGGGAAGGATGATAAGAAAGCTCTACTATCCCTTATTATTATCATAATTGTGCCAACTGTTATAGTTGTTATTCTTACTGTATGCATTCTTGTCATCCTAATAAAAAAGTGAAAGAGAAAGCTGGTGGATGGAATTCAAGGTTCACTCGGGGATGATATTAGCAATGTAGAATCCTTGCAATATGATTTTTCTATAATTAGATCAGCAACAAACAACTTCTCAAATGCTAATAAATTGGGACAGGGCAAATTTAGTCCTGTGTATATGGGAAAGCTTCCAAATGGATAAGAAGTAGCAGTGAAAAGATTATTATCAGTCACAACAGCCAAAGTCAAAGATCCTCAAACCCTTTGCATGGTTGTCGGGGACATTGCTGACCTCTGTCGAAATGGTATTATTTGTTGCCTTAAAAACTAAATATTCTAAGCTAAAATTTCTTTGTATTGGAAGTAATTGAAGAAGATAATGTATGATCAACAAATATGGTAATATTCATCTTTCTGATATCAACTTCCGACTGTTTCATTTGATGTAGAGCTATATTAATCAGAGCGTTACTTTCTCCCTCGTAGTGGTGAAATTTCAATATTCTAAATTTGTTTAATATGATACCTCAACTAAATTGTCTGTGATGAACCCTCCGATCATCTTAATATTTACGCTTTTTTTATACTGTTAGAGCTTTCCTGTAGCAGCAAGTCATTTATGACTTGCTGGGAAGAGTAGTTCGGTGCCCTGGTCGTTCATTTGGTAATTTTGGCCATTTGCCTGTTTTAGAGCCTAAACTTAGAATATCATTGACTTTAGTCAACATTCTTGGTAAACATGCTCGGAATTAAATTTTGACGGTTCTGTTAGCTTCGGAGTGTGGATTTTTGTCTAGATAGACCCTTGGTCGGGTTCTGAGAGCTTTCAATTCTATTTTTTCTTGGTTTTTGTATTTTAGCCAAGTTGAACTTAAAAGTTTGACTTTGGTCAATATTTGGAGAAGACGGTCTCGGATGGAAATTCTAACAGTGTTGTTAGCTCTGAAATGTTGACGTTGGGCTAGAGGGACCTTTGGTTTGGGTCCCGATACTTCTGGACTCATTTTAGGCCTTGGTGTTGGGTTTTAGAAAGTCTGGCCAACGTTGGTTCTTGGGTGTGGGGCATACTTTTTGTGCTACCGACCTCCATTGGGATTTTCGTTGATTCTGTTGAGTCTAAAATTCCTTTTTTAGTCGAATAGATTTGCTCCTTTGTGTTCACGAGACCCCGAATATGTTCCCGAGGTTCCATCAGACAAAATTCTAAGTTGAGGTTTGCTATTGGTAGCTGGTGCTATCACTGCACTAGCATAGACTTCGCGTAGGTCTATGCCAGCCTCCCCCTACCTTGCCTTAGCCTAGGCACTCCCTAGGCTGCATTCACAGGCCCACGTGCAGGGTAGCTTGGCTGCGTTTGCGCAAGGCAGGCACATGGCCTGCCAGTGCTTGACCTTCGCGTGCACGCTAGCTGCCCGCGTTCGCGTGCCCACATAAGTCTGAAACATAAAAGTAAAGAGTCAAATATATTCATATACTTAAAACTATTTTTGTGGGAGATTCTGGTAACCGACATAGACCATGTGAGCTACATAGAATCAAGTGTGCTACCCTACACTGAAAAATGGTTGTCCTAATCGGCCAAGGTTAGAACCACATACATAAACATCCTGAAGTGAGCCACAGAGGGCAACCTACGCTAGCAACATAGTTCTGGGACTTAAGGGTACGCTAAACCAATTCTAGCTCGATGCTAAATACTACTCCCAAAATATACATATAGCTCATACATAACATGCGACATATCTAGATGTCAAACTGTTCATAACTTGTGTGCACATATCTAGATGTCAAACCATTCGTAAAGCATATGGACATATCTAGATGTCATGCTATTCATAAATTCATAAGTCATAAAAACATAGCATGGCCATAATTCTAAATATATTCTTTTCTAAAGTTCATAGCTTGAAGAACTAGGCATGCAAAATTCATAATTACTTAAGGTCATGTTATCTAAACATGCCAATTTACCATAGAAATATCCAATAGGGAAAAATCATGCTAGAAATCATCCTCAATGCATGAGTTTTTAGAAACACTTGAAGAATTTCATATAAAATCATAGTGAGAGATTAGAAAGCATATTACATTGTAGATAAATAAGTTTTATAAGAAAATCATAATTGGGTATGGACCCTAATTCTTAAATTTCATAAAATCAAGGTAAAATTATAGGTTTTGAGCATAAGGGTGAAAATAATTCCTTATTGAATACCGCCATACCTGAACCCAAAGATTTTCTTAGCAAGAATCTAAAGATGGAGACTTGGGGATGAAACCCTATGCCTTAGAGCTTGAGAGAGAATCTTTTTTCTTTCTTTTGGAACTTGACTTGAGAGAATGAATGAGAATCTAGCTAAGTGGGACTAGAACCCCTTTAATTTAGCTTAAAATGACTTAACTTAGGAGTTAAAAGAGTGGGGAATTAAAAAAATTTCCCCAGAGAATTAAATCTAAAAAACTGCTAAAATATCTCAGCCCAAGATCCACAGACAAAGTCTATGAACCATAGTTAGAACCATGGCCCATGGTTGACTCCCGTGGTTCACTAGAAACTTGACAAGTTATAGGTCTAATTTCTACGAACAAAGGTATATGGCTCTTGGAAGATTCCACAGACCATAGAAACCTCCCGTGGTTTCAGAGGAAATAGGTGACCCTCAGTCTAATTTCCACGAGGTGAAACCATAGACCATGGTATCATCCATGACCCGTGAATCCCGATCATGGTTTCAAACCTAAGGAGGGGTTCTATAGGACTCATTCCACTAGGATCATCCATGGCTTGTGGTCCCATCCATGGCCCATGGATTATTCCCTTGGATCTTTGAAGTTCAGAATTTCGAAGTCTATAAGTTGGTTCAAATTCTGGGGTGTTACAATATCTCCCCCTTGGGATCATTCGTCCTCGAATGAAGATTAAGTAAGCTGAGTTTAGAGGGAAAGAGCTACAATCCCATCTATCAGAACATAAAAGCTGAAGTACAGGCCTAATGACTAATTTCTAACTTGAAACATAACTTAATTGAATTTGTAAAACATGAATGCAGGCTAGGATCGTGAGAAAAGCTGAGGGAATAGGATTGAAGGGACATACTAAGGAGAAAACTATTACGTCAAGATGAAACTAGATCGGAATAAAAAAGATGAGGGTACTTGGCCATCATGGCTGCTTCTTCTTTCCAAGTAGCTCCCTCAGCTGACTGATTCCTCCAAAGAACCTTCACTGAAGCGACTTCCTTGTTTCTCAAACTTCGAATCTGACAATTAAGAATCTCAATTGGAACTTCTCCATATGTGAGACTATCCTTCACACTCACATTATCTAATGGCATAATTGATGCCGGATCACCAACACCCTTTTTCAACAAAGAAACATGGAAGACTGGATGAACCGCTGCTAACTCGGGTGGCAACTCTAACTCATAAGCCACATTACCAACTCTCCTAAAAATCCTATAGAGACCCACATATAGGGACTAAACTTCCCTTTTTTACGAAATCTCATTACACCCTTCATGGGTGACACCTTCAAAAACACCTAATCATCCACCTCAAACACTAAGTCTCTTCTTCTCACATTTGCATAGGATTTTTGTAGACTCTGAGCAGTCTTCAACCTTTCCCTAATAAGCTAAACCTTTTCCATAGTCTCATGGACTAAATCTTGCCCTATTAAAGCTACCTCACCTACCTCAAACCAATCAATAGGTGATCTACCTGTCTACCCATAAAATGACTCATAGGGAGCTATCTAGATGCTAGAATAGAAACTGTTATTGTAGGCAAACTCTATAAGAGGCAAATGTTCATCCCAATTAACTGTGAAATCAATCATGCAAGATCTCAACCTAACCTCTAAGGTCTGAATGGTACGTTCTTCCTGGCCGTCTATCTGAGGATGAAAAGTTGTATTGAGATTCACTTGAGTACCAAGACCCTTCTGAAATGACTTCCAAAACTTAGATGTAAACTGAGTACCCCTATCTGAGATGATAGACAAAGGAACCCCATGCAATATGACTTTCTCACAGATATAGAGCCTGGCATAATCCTCTACTGAATCAGTAGTCTTGACAGCCAAGAAGTGGGCTGACTTAGTCATCCTGTCTACAATCACCCAAATAGAATCATACTATCTGCGAGTACGAGATAAGCCTATAATGAAATCCATATTAATCACTTCCCACTTCCAAGTAGGAAGGTCAATATCCTGAGTTATACCATTCAGTTGCTGATGTTCTACCTTCACTTGCTGATAGTTGGGATATTTAGCCATAAAATATGCGATGTCCTTCTTCAAGCCATTCTACCAATAGACTTCCCGTAGGTCACAGTACATCTTGGTGGCACCGGGGTGAATAAAATTGATACACCCAAATTACACATATTTTAAAAAGTATAAAGCGGTCGTTGTCAAATATAGAAGCTAACTGAGGTTCGGGTCGATCCCACAATTAATATGGAAGAAATACGTCAGCACTGAAAATTTAGTCAGTCGTCTTTATTTCAAGGGGGGGTTTATGTATCAAAAGTAAGGACAAGAATTAGTTGCAATTTAGTATTTAATTGTGTTCAAAGAATTAAAGGTAACTAGGACTGTGTTTACCATGATTCCATAACTTAGAAGGTATACACAATTAATGATCTATTCTGGTGCTTAACATAAAAGCTCAGTAAGTTAGGTTCACCTAAATAATTGGTACCTCAGATAGATGAATTTCACCACACGCCTTGGTCTGGCAACGGGTGTATGCTTTACTAACCCTTATCCTTGATCTCAGATTAGCTATTCCCGGACAAGGTCAAGCTATTAGATAAGGGTTGGTAGCCTCAAATCTCCATTGTAAACATCCCTTTTCCCATTCGTTACCTCCTTGGTCCGACAAGTAAGAATAAGGTGAGTTCTAAAGTTGGCCACCGTTAAAAAGTAATCAAAGCAAAGGGAAGAACAATACATGCATAAACACCTTCCTAGAATCATTAACTGCTTAACTTATGTTTGTTAATTCATCATAGTTCCCACAATCCTAGTTATGGTATTTAGCTACTTATGCTTGCAAGAATCATAAAATAATATATAATAAAATACTTACTTGTATTAACCATGAAAATTGCTTCAAATTAGCAAAATATATAATCCAAGAACATAAATAAATAATAAAGGAGAAGAATAGAATAAACCAAAATTCTCCGGCCTCCACGACGGTTCTTAGCTCTTCCTAGCTTACAAAGTTAGAAGTAAAAAAAGCATATCGGTTCTCCTCTAAAAACTATTCTTATGGACTATTTATAGATGTAAGAAAAAGCCTCAAATAAAATAACTGAATCCAAAATGAATTGGGAAATCAAAACTCAATTAAATTGGGTTTCCACCGTCCGTGCACCACCTCGGGAAATTTCCAGTGCACTGCTGCAACTTCTTTATTTTTCATCACTTGCAACGTGGCAGGCAGTGGAAGGTATGCTGCTTTTCTTCAATTGGAATTGATATCATGAGCGCGCACGCACACACACCCAAATATATATATATATATATATATATATATATATATATATATTATTTTATAAAATTTAATCCATTAAGCTGCCTGCTTGATTTTCTTATATGATTTCACATTTTTGATTCATTTTTTTTCCAAATTTCTTCAACTTTTCACCATTTTAATCCTACAAATGCAAATACCCAATATAAGAATAATTCATAAAATCAATGCTCAAAAAGTACAATTAAAATACTAAATATGAGGCAAATAATAATTAAATATATGTATTTTTGGCCTCATATCAAGAATACCTGGAGCTATGATCCTCTGTCAAAATCCATTGTCTCGACCCATATATATTAGAAATGCAGAACTGATGCTGATATCGAAGCACACCATCTCCCCCTCGGGAGAAAACCACTACTCTCTGCTCATGGACTACACCCTTCAACTAATGCAAGATAGGATCACTATCTTGTTTCTCCTTCACCTCCACTACCAACGAAGATTCTTACCCATTCTGAACTATCATGCCACCGTCTGCTGAATTTGTAAGGAAAACTCCTAACCGAGAAAGCCTATGATCATCCTTAGCCAACTCCTTCTTTCCTTCATCAACCTGTGACATACTACCCGCGGACAACCTACTAAGTGCATCAACCAATACATTGGCCTTACCTGGATGGTAAAGCACACTCATATCATAGTCCTTAATAAGCTCAAGCCACCTTCTCTTACGAAGTTTCAATTCCTTCTGAGTGAACACATACTAGAGGCTATTATGGTTAGTAAACATATCCACATGGACACCATAAAAGTAGTGTCTCCAAATCTTCAAAGCAAAAACCATTGCTGCTAACTCAAGATCATGGGTCGGGTAATTATTCTCATAAATCCTTAGTTATCTAGAAGCATAAGCATTCACCTTACTATGCTGCATCAGAACACACCCCAAGCTGACTCTAGATGCATCACAATACATAAGAAAAAGCCATCTATGCCCTTTGATAGAGCCAAAACTGGAGCTGTGATCAACCTAGACTTCAATACTTGAATGTTTTTTTCACATTCATCACACCACTGAAATTTAACCTTTTTCGAAGTTAACCTGCTCAATGGGGTAGCTATAGATGAAAAACCTTCCATAAATCTTCTATAGTACCCTGCCAAACCCAAAACCTCATAATGTAAGTCGGGGAAGTGGGTCTAGGATAGTTCTTTATTGCTTTTATTTTTTGCGAATCTACTCGAATGCCTTCTTTAGATATAACATGATCCAGAAAAGCAACTCACTGCAACCAGAACTCACACTTACTGAACTTAACAAATAATTGACGATCCTTGAGAGTTTGCAGCATAACCCTAAAATGGTTTGCATGCTCCTCCTCACTTCAAGAGTAGATAAGTATGTCATCAATAAAAACAATGATGAACATATCCAAGTACTACTTGAATACCCTGTTCATTAAATTCATAAAGGCTGCAGGAGCATATGTTAGTCCAAAAGACATAACAACAAATTTATAGTGACCATATCGAGTTCTGAAGGCTGTCTTTAGAATGTTACACTCTCTAACTCTGAGCTGAGGATAACTGAATCTAAGGTATACCTTAGAGAAATAGCTGGAACCCTGAAGCTAGTCGAACAAGTCATCAATCCTAGAAATGTGATACTTATTCTTTATTGTAACCTTGTTCAAATGATGGTAGTCAATGCACATTCTGAGAGAACCATCCTTTTTATGCATGAAGAGAAGTAGAGCACCCCATGGAAAGATGCTAGGCTAGATAAAACCTTTGTCTAAAAGGTCTTTCAATTCTTTAAGCTCTGTTGGAGCGATTCTGTAAAGAGGGATGGATATAGGCTGCGTATCTGGGAGAAGGTCTATGTCAAAGTTAATCTCCCACTCTGGATAGACTCTGGGCAGATCTTCAGGAAAGAACTAAGAAAACTCATTTACTACCGGAACTGACTAGAGAGATGGGGTTTCAGACTCAGAATCCATAACCCAAACTATATGGTAGACATACCCCTTAGAGATCATTTTACTAGCCTTGAGATAAGATATGAAATGGCCCTTCGAGAATGGAGGACTACCCTATTATTCTAAGACAGGATCACTTAGGAAACTTAAAGCATACTACTTTTGTTCTGCAGTCGACTGAGGCATAACATGCGTTTAGCCAATCCACACCAAGAATAATGTCAAAATCTGTTATGTCTAATTCTACTAAGTCTTCTGAGGTGTATCTATGGAGGACTGAGATAGGGAAATGTCTATATACCCTCTGATTTAGGACTGACTCACCAACTGGAGTAGAGAAATAAAATGGTTCTAGGAGTTATTTTGGACTAACTCCAAACTTGCAAGCAACATCTGGTGTCACAAAACACAATGAAGCCCCTAGGTCTAACAAAGCATAAACATTAAAGGAGAAGACTCATAGCATACTAGTGATTACATCAAGTGAGTCCTTCTGGTCCTGGAGAGATTACATAGCATAGAGACGGTTCTGGAACTGACCGTGACCTATACTAGAAGTGGTACCTTACTGAGTTGTGCGACCTGCTAGAGCTGCTGAAGTAGTACCCTGAGGCTTTCCACCTCCACTTCCCTATCTAGATGAGGGGTAATATCTAATCCTATGACCCATCTGTCCATATCTAAAATATCCATTTGAGTCATACCGACAATCTCCAAGGTGACTCTTACCATACTTGTTGCAACTAGGGTAGAGGGTCCTCTTTGCAACACTCCCCTGAGAATTAGGGCCTGATGTCCTACCTGCCTGATCATGCCTAGCTCTGGATTGGTGGGTAGGAGCATTAGCTGATGATGGCACATGTCTTAATGATCTTTTCTAAAATGAAGACCGGTGTCCACCTCCGGACCTTTGATGACTAAAGCCTGAACTCTCTGTCCTAGCCCTCTAATTTTCCCTTGCCACTTCTTTCAGTTTATCTTTTCTCAATCTGTGTAGCATATGTCATGAGACTAGAGATATCCATATCCCCTATTAACAGAGTTGTTATGCACTACTTCTTCACCAAATCGGATACCCCAAAGATGAACTTACTCATCCGAGCCCTCAGCTCGGCCACCATAGCTGGAGCATACCTAGAGATTTGAGTGAACTTCAGCCCATACTCTTGGATTGACTTCGATCCTTTCCTCAAATTCATGAACTCTTCAGCCTTAGCCTCTCTCAACTCCCTTGGAAAGAACCTATCTAGAAAAGCCTCAACAAAACACTCTCAAGTCATAGGAGCTGCATTCCTGTCCCTACCTTCCTTTCACTAAGTGTACCAAATATGAGCCACATAACTGAGCTGGTAGGAAGACAAATCACCACTGTCAGTACCAGTCACCTGCATCACCTCCAGAATCTTCTTCACCCAATCTATGGAATTCTGTGGATCCTGACCAAACTTAGACCTCAAAAACTCTGGCTGATTCATTCAGATGAAGTCCCTGACTCAGGCAGCAACTGTCCCACTATTTGGGTTAGCAGGGAAACGCTCTTGCAGATTAGCCTGATTGGTCATCACTTGGGCTAACATATGAATGTCACTTCTGAACTCCGTATTTGTGACCTCATGATCTAGAACTTGAGGTTTAGCATTACGGGCATTGGATCTACAAGAAGGCATGATCTGAAATGCATAAAGAATGGATTAGAGAGAAGAAATAGAGTTAAATTCTATCGCACGATATTGATCATGAAAAAAGTGTAGTTTTCCTAAAATGCCTCATAGCCTCCCTCTCATAAGTGTGGCGCGCTTCACACCAATGAAAGAGATGCTACTTAACGTGGCTTTCAGACATCCTAGGACTTTTGAATATCATGATCTGATACCAAGTTTATCATACCCCAAGACTACCCTCTAGACGGAATACGGGATGTAGGACCATAAGTTATCCCAAGCTAACCTTTGGTCTTAGCATGACTTAAACATAACATAAACATTCATAGTGAAAGCATAAGCTGAAGTGATAAACAAACTAAATCATCATAAAGGTCATGGTCTAAGAATATCAAAATATGAAACATCAAACACCGATTGTCTAGTTATTTCTGAAAAGCCTCTAAAACTGAGACAAGACCCTAGCTAACTCTAAGTACTGAATGAAAGTCATCAAAGATAACTAAGAATCATAACTAGCCCTCCAATGATGAGGACTCACCAACTCTGATTGGAAATCCTGCTGGGTCTAGCAATGAGTCTGGGAGCAAGTGCCTGAATCTACATTATGAAATGATACAACACAAAGAGGTATGCGGTCAGTACTATGGAATGTACTGATTATGTGAGATATGCATAATCCGTAATAAAAAATACTTAACACATAATTAAAGATGAAATCATGTAATGATTGTAAAATCTATAATGTAATGACCTAATGCAATATCATAAGCTGAAAACATATTTATATACATAAAACATAATTAGTAAGTCTGAAACATAAAAGCAAAGAGTTAAATATATTCATATACGTAAAACTATTTCTGTGAGAGATTCTGGTAACTGACATAGACCATATAAGCTACATAGAATCCAGTGTGCTACCCTACACTGAAAATGATTATCCTAATCGGCCAATGTTAGAACCACATACATAACGATCTTGAAGTGAGCCATAGAGGGAAACCTACGATCGCAACGTAGTTTGGGGACTTAAAGGTATGATAAAACAAGTTTAACTAAGTGCTAAATTATCACGCCCCGAGGCTACCCCCTAAACGTAACATGATGCTTAGTGTCATAAGTGACCCTAAGCTAACTAATGGTCTGGCATATTTAGACAATATCAGTTAAAAACCTATATTGTGCGGAAGCTGAAAACAGTTTAATATCTTAAGTAGGAAAGAGCCCAAAACATGTCTGAATATAAAGAAAATAAATAAGGAGTATCATGATGTCTTCAAACAACACTAGCAACTCAATAGCTGAATCTAGTCTATGTCTGAAAGCCTCTAACTGATATGAGTTATTGGGACATGCCCCCACCTAACTCTAATAATCTGAAACTACAAAGTAAAGACTAAAAGGTAAAGCATGTCTATCTCCCTTGATCTATGAGAACTCACCACTGAAGCTGCTGAGTAAGGAATACATGTCGATCTAAGCGCGATCTGGATGCTGGGCGCATGAACCTACATCATTTATGATGTAGCATAAAAGTATGTGTCAGTACTTCAAATATACTGAGCATGCAAGATAGAAGCTAAGCTGAACAACATAAAACTGCACATAATAATACATATTGAAGCATAAACTATATAGTAAGCTGGATACAATAACCAAGTACTAACATGGACATATAATGTAATATTCTGAGATGAATAACTAAAATATATACTAAGTACATGGTCAATGCAATATGAGTTTGATTGTGGGAGATATTATTAACTGACATACCCTAAGCTGAGCTAACTACGGGGACAACCTATAACCCTAAATGGAAGGGTTTTCATACAATGCTAAAGGTACGAGCAAAGCTGACGTGGATCCACTAACTGATGTCCACAAGGGATAGAGGTGTGCAACCTAACCTGATAGCTGACCCCTCTTTACACATATGGTGGTTCCATAGTTCTGGGATTGGGGGACTATTACTAAAGGTCTTAGCCTGATATGACAGCTAAGCATTCATCCTATCATCCGCTCGGTGCTAAGTCTACTCCCAATGGAAAAGTAAATAATGAAATGCAAGCACAATTTAAGAATACTAAAATTTTGACGTTCTAGGGTTTCTAAGTCCTGAACATGTGACTATACTAACTCTCACAGAAACATGAAATAAATACCAATATAAGCAGTAGAATCTGAATTACAATGAATCCCTAAGATTTAGAAACCCTAGGTCTGAACAAATTCATGGAGAATTGAAGAACTGGCTGAAACTAGGGGCTTAATGGGTGAAAGGAACCCATTGATGAAATCCCACATACCTGGAGAACACTCTATGGAGGAAATCCTTGGGTTTAGGGCTGAGCTTGAAGAAGACCCCCTGCTTGTTCTGGAGAGAAAACTGTCGCCTCTTTTTCTTATTTTCTTTCTAAGTCTAATGATTTTTAGGAGAACATGTGATTTAGGTAGTTTTTGGATAATTAATTAGGCATAGAATAACAAAAACAACATACCTTAGTCCTTAAAAAAGGTAGGAAATGTCTGGAATACCCCTGGGAAAATTAAAAGAAAACTGCTAAAATTTGCGACTCAAGTTTCACGGGTGGGAACCACGACTCGTGAAAACTTTCACGACTTGTGGAACCCTATTGTGGTTCCTGGGTGTGGGTGTCTTGGATACTAGAGTTGGGTCCCAAGACTTGGGTTCATGACTCGTGGATCCTTCCACGGACCGTAGAACCCAATCGTGGTTCTCAGAGGTAAGTCAGGCCTCTGGTCTAGTTCCATGACTTAGGTTCACGACTCATGAATCTTTCTATGGGCTGTAGAACCCAATCGTGGTTCTCAGAGGAATATTCAGGTTTTTGATCTGATTCCACGGGTCTAGTCCATGACTCATGCAAACTTCACGGGCCTTGGATCTAACTCGTGATTATGCTGACAGTTGAAAATTTTAATTTGTTATGGTTTTCTGAGCTAAGTCTGGGCTTGGAAGTTCTGGGGTATTATAATATCTCCCCCTTGGGATCATTCAACCTCGAATGAAAACTAAATAAGATGAGTTTGGATGAAAAGAGCTGCAACCCCTACCAAACGAGTACTAGAAATTGATATCTAACTGAACTGAGTCCCATGAGTATGCAAATATGCTGAAATGCAAGGACAGCTGAGGGAATATGATACTGAGATTGAATTACATGAGAGTAAACTGAGAAACTAGAGAAGAACTATTACCTCAAGCTGAAACTGAATCAAAGTGAAATAGGTGAGGGTACTTGGCCATCATAGCTGCTTCTGCTTCCCAAGTAGCTCCCTCTATGGACAGATTCCTCCACAAGACCTTTGCTGATGAAACTTCCTTATTTCTCAACCAATGAACCTGATGGTAAAGAATCTCCACTGGCACCTCCTCATAAGTAAGGCTATCCTTCACAACCATACTCTCTAAAGACACAGTCGCTGCCGGATAACCCACACACTTCTTCAAAAAGGAAATGTGAAAGACTGGATGAACCGCTGCTAGCTCTGTTGGCAACTCTAACTCATAAGCCACATTACCAATCCTTTTAAAGATTCTGTAAGGGCCTACATACCTGGGACTGATCTTTCCTTTCTTGCAAAATCTCATCACCCGTTTCATGGGTGATACTTTCAGGAAGATCCAATCATCAATCTAAAAATCTAAGTCCCTTCACCTCACATCTGCATAGGACTTCTGATGACTTTGATCTATTTTCATTCTCTCTCTGATGAGCTAAACTTTCTCCATAGCCTCATAAAACAAATCTGGTCCAACCAAGGCTGCTTTACCTACTTTGAACCAAACAACTGGTGACCTGAATCTGTTCCCATAGAGTGCCTCATATAGGGCCATACGAATACTAGAGTAGAAACTGTTATTGTAGGCAAATTCTGAGAGAGGTAGATGATTATCCCAACTACCCTTGAAGTTGATCACGGAAGCTCTCAACATGTCTTCTAAGGTCTCTATGGTACACTCTTCTTGACCATCTATCTATATGGGCTTCTGTAAGGATCGTCTACCTCAACTCACCCACATTAGGTACACATAAATGGCCCTGGTAATGAAGCACATCATCTACCCCTTTGGAGAAAACCTCTACTCTCAACTGCTGAACAACACCTTTCAACTAAAGCAATATGGTATCACTGTCTTGTTTCTCCTCAACCTTCGCTACCAACAAAGATTCTGACCCATTCTTGACTACCAAGCCACCCTCTGCCATGTTCATAAGGCAATCTCCCAAATGAGCAAGCTTGTGAACATCTATGACTAATTCTTTCCTCTCTTCCTCAACATGTGACCCAGTATCCACGAATAGTCTGCTGAAGGCATCAACCACTACATTGGCTTTACCCGGATGGTAGCGCATATTCATATCATAGTCTTTGAGGAACTCAAGCCAACTCCCCTAATAAAGATTCAACTCTTTCTGGGTGAACACATACTGCAGGCTCTTATGATATATGAACACATCAACATGAACACCATATAAGTAGTGTGTCCAAATACTTTGGGCAAATACAACAACTGCAAGCTCAAGGTCATGAGTCGGGTAGTTCTTCTCATGAATCTTAAGCTGTCCAGAAGCATAAGCTATGACCTTACCTTGCTACATCAAAACACAACTCAGGCTGACTCTAGATGCATCTTAATAAACCACATAGTTGTCTAAACCCTCTGGTAGAGTCAAAACGGGAGCTGTAGTCAACCAGATCTTCAGTTCTAAAAAGGTTTTCTCACACTCATCTGACCACTGAAACCTAACCTTCTTCTAGGTCAACTTGGTCAATGGGGCATCTATGGATTAAAATCCTTGCAGAAACCTCCTGTAATAACCAACAAAACCCAAGAAACTCCTTATGTCTGTCAGAAAGGTGGGTCTGGGCCAATCCTTTATTGCCTCAATCTTTTGATAATCAACTCGGATGCCTTCACTAGACACCACATGACCAAGAAAAGTGACTGACTTCAACAAGAATTCACACTTACTAACTTGGCAAATAACTGGCGGTCTTTGAGAGTCTGCAGAATTACGCAAGGTGATTCACATGCTCCTCCTCATTTTGAGAATAAACAAGGATATAATCAGTGAAGACAATGACGAACAAGTCCAAATAATGTCTAAACACCTTATTAATTAAGTCCATGAAAGCTACAGGAGAATTGGTTAGTCCAAAAGACATAATTACAAATTCATAGTGACCATATCGAGTCCTGAAGGTTGTCTTTAGGATGTCACTATCTCTGACTCTGAGATTATGATAGCTGGACCTGAAGTCTATCTTAGAAAAGCAACTAACATCCTAAAGCTAGTCGAATAAGTCATCAATCCCGGGGATGGGATAATTATTCTTGATTGTGACTTTGTTAAACTAGAGGTAGTCTATGCACATCCTGAGAGAACTATCTTTCTTTTGCATGAAGTGCACTGGAGCACCCCTTAGAGAGATGCTAGGTCTGATGAAGCCCTTATCTAGAAGGTCTTTCAACTGTTCCTTCAATTTCTTAAGCTCATCTACAACCATTCTTTAAGGAGGAATCTAAATAGGCTAGGTATCTGGAAGGAGATCTATTCCGAAGTCAATTTCCCGTTCAGGAGGAACTCTGTGAAAATCTTCTGGAAAAACTTCTGGGAATTCATTCACCACTGAAACTGACTCAACAGTTGGGGTCTCGGAGTTTGAATCCTTAACCAAAACAAAATGATAGATATACCCTTTGGAAATAATTTTTCTAGCCTTAACGTAAGAGATGAATCGACCTACATGCACTGAGGTACTACCCTTTCATTCTAAGACTGGATCACTTGGAAACTTAAACCGAATGATCCTAGTTCTACAATCAACAGAGGCATAATAGGAATGTAACCAATCCATTTCTAGAATAAAATCAAAGTCAGTCATTTCTAACTCTATAAGATCGGAAGAGGTGACTTTCTAGGAAACTGTGACAGGGAAATTTTTGTATACCCATCTAACTATAACCTGGTCACCAACTGGAGTAGATACTTAGAAGGGTTCTGTGAGAATTTCTTGATTGACATTGAAATTCACTGCTATATAAGGAGTTATAAAAGAAAGTGTAGCCCCTGGGTCAAACAAAGCATAAACTTATAAATGGAAGATTTGTAATGTACTAATGACTACATTGGGAGAATCCTCCTAGTCCTGTCATGTTTGCAGGGCATACAACCTATTTTTGCACTGACCACTACCTGCACCAGACGAGGCACCCTACTGAGTGGGGCAAACTGCTTGAGCTACTGTAGTACTTGTCTGATTCTATGGGCGAACCTCCTTGCCCTTCTAAGAAGCTGCGGGACAATATCTCATCCTATGGCCTATCTTGCCACACCCAAAGAAATTTCCACTACTTGTCATACAATGACCCTGGTGGTTTCTACAAGACTTTTTGCAAACTGGATGGGTGCACCCGCTAGTAAGTGTACCTTGGGACTTTGAGCCTGGCGCTCTATCCCATCGATCCTGTCTAAATTTTGGCACTTGGGCACTAGTAGAAGATGGAGATGGAGTAGAAGATTTTTGATTGAGCTGAGAGTGATTACAACCCTCTAACCTCTGTTAAGGGTAGTTGAAGTCACATGTTCTATCTCTCTCTTACTGTCTCCTTCCCTTTCCTTGATTTTCTCTTCCTTAATCTGCTGAGCATAAGTGACCAAATTGGAGATGTCCATCTCTTTAATAAGCAAGGTGGTCTTACAGTCCTTGACCACATCATCGGACACACCAGATACAAACTTTCTCATGCGAGCTCTGGAGTCAGCTACTATCTACGGAGCATACTTAGACAACTGGGTGAACTTAAGTGCATACTCATTCACACTCATATCATTTTGCTTCAAGTTGATGAACTCTGGGACTTTGGCTTCCCTGAGTTCAAGTGGGGAGAACCTGTCAAAAAATGCAGTCTTAAACTGGTTCCAATCCACTAGACCTGCATTTGCACAATAAGACTCCTTCCACTGTTGGTACCAAGTGTAAGCCACTCCTTTCATCTGATAGGCAGCTAAGTCTTCACCCTCGACTGGTGTGACACACATAATGTCCGTTACCTTCTGGATTCAATCAAGAAACTCCTGTGGATCATCCTCTGACTTGGACCCATGAAATTCTAGAGGGTTTATTCGAGTGAAGTCCCAGATTCTAGCTGCAGTAGTGTTAGCCTGAGGTGGAGCTTATCATGTCCCGAGGCTACCCCATAGATGCAAAATGGTGCTCAGTGTCATAAGTGACGCCAAGCTAACCCATGGTATGGCATATTTATACAATTTCAAGTTAAAGCATATACTATGCGGAAGCTGAGAACATTTTTAATAGCTGAAGTGGGAAAAGCCCAAGAAGTTTGAATATAAAATATGTTAATAGTATAGTGCTGACTGAAAATAATACTAACAACTCAAGCTGAATCTAGTCTATGTCTGAAAGCCTCTAACTAATACGAGTTGCTGGGACATCCCCTCAGCTAACTCTAACAATCTGAAACTGAAAAGTAAAGCATGTCTATCATCCTCGAACTGTGAGGACTCACCAATGAAGCTGCTGAGTATGGAATGGAAGTTTAACTAAGCGCGGTCTGGATGCTGAACACCTAAAACTATATCATGAAATGATGTAGCACAAAAGTATGCATCAGTACTTCAAATGTACTGAGCATGCGGGATATGGGCTAAGCTAAACAACATAATAACTAAACATGGGAACATATATATATACTGAAGCATAAACTGAAAGCTAAGATGGATGCAATGACCAAGTACTAACATGCATATAATATACTAAACTAAATACTGAAAGATATACTGAGTACATGGTTAATGCAATATGAATCTGACGGTGGGAGATACTATCAACCGACATACCGTAAGCTGAGCTAACTATGGGGCCAACCTGTAACCCAGGATGGGAGGGTGTTCATACCTTGCCAAGGATACAAACAAGTCTGACATGGATCCACTAAACTAATGTCTACAAGGGACAAAGGTGACCAGCCTAATCTGACAGATGACCCCTTTGTGGCCTACGGTGGCACCATAGTTCTGGGACTTGGGGACTGCTACTAAAGTTCTCAGCCTACCCTGATAGTTAAGCCTTCATCCCTTTATCCGCTCGGTACTAAGTCTACTCCTAACTGAATGTAAATAATAGAATGCAAGCTAAAATACTGGATAACTCAAATATGTATAATTTTCTGAGAATGCAACATACAAATACTAAAAAATATTGCATTCGAATCCTGAAGCATGATTGTCTGTCTAATCTGCATAGCAAGCAAAATTTATGAAATACTAAAATTGACACAAGCTAAGGTTTCTGAGTTCTATACATGAGACTATACAAATTTTCTAAGAAATATGTAATTAGTACCATGAAAACTATAGCAGCTAAATTACAATAAATCCCTAAGATTTAGGAACCCTAGGTCTGAATATAACATAGAGAAACTGAAGAAATTGACTGAATTCTAAGGACCTAATGGGTGAAAGGAACCCACTAGTGGAATCCCACATACATGGAAAAGAAACTACGGAGATACACCTTGGATTTTTGGGGCTGAACTTTAAGAAGACCTCTGCTTTTTCCTGATAGAAAACTGTCGCCTCTTTTGTTTCTTCTCTTTCTAAGTCTGATGATTTTAGGAGAATAGTGATTTTTGGTAGTCTTTGGCTAATTAATTAGGCTTAGAATAACCAAAATGATGTAGTATAGGACTTAAAATATGTAGGAAAAGTCTGGAATGCCCTCGAAAAAATTAAAAGAAAACTGCTGAAATTCGCAACTCGGGTTCCATGGAAGGTTTCTATGGCTCGTGGAAACTTCCACGGCTCGTGGAACCTTGTCGTGGTTCCTGGTCCTAAAAATTGAGCTACTGGAATTAGGCTTCACAAGTTGGGTTTACGACTCCTGGAAACTTCCACGGGTCGTGGATCCCACTCATGGATCCTGGGAGTCATCTATAGGGAAGATTCCATGGACAGGTTCTACGGTCCATGGAAACTTGTACAGGTTGTAGGCTTGGGTCGTAGGACGAACTTCAGAGGAGCAGTCCTCTGATCTTGGTTCCACAAATCCAGTCCATGACTCATGGACTGTTCCCCGGCTTGTGGGATTGACTCATGGTTTTGCTTACAGTTGGAAATTTTAAATTCTTTCTAGTTTTTCTGAGCTGAGTCTAGGCTACGGAGTTCTGGGGAGTTACAATATATCCCCCTTGGGATCATTCGTCCTCGAATGAAGATTAAACAAGTTGATTTTGGAGGAAAAGAGCTGCAATCACTACCAAACGAGTACTAAAAACTGAATCTAACTGGAATGAGTCCCATGAGAATTCAAATATGCTAAAATGCAAGAGTAGCTGAGGGAATATGATACTGAGACTCAAGTACATGAGAGTAAACTGAGAAACAGGAGTGGAACTATTACCTCAAGCTGAAACTGAACCAGAGGGAAAGAGGTGAGGTTACTTGGCCGTCATGGGTACTTCTTCTTCCCAAGTAGCTCCCTCTACGGACTGATTCTTCCACAAGATCTTTACTGAAGTGACTTCCTTATTTCTCAACCTATGAACCTGATGGTCAAGAATCTCAACTGGGACCTCCTTACAGGTGAGGCTATCCTTCATAGCTACACTCTCAAAAGGCACTATCGCTGCTGGATCACCAACACACTTTTTCAACAAGGAAATGTAAAAGACCGGATGAACCGCTGCTAGTTCTGCTGGCAACTCTAACTCATAAGCCACATTACCAATCCTCTTCAAGATTCTGTAAGGTCCTACATACCTGGGAATGAGCTATCCCTTCTTGCCAAATCTCATCACCCCCTTCATGGGTGACACTTTCAGAAACACCCAATCATCAATCTAAAACTTTAAGTCCCTCCTCTTCACGTCTGCATAAGACTTCTGACGACTCTGAGCTATTTTCAACCTCTCTCTGATGAGATGAACTTTCTCCATAGCTTCATAAATCGAATCTGGTCCAACCAAGGATGCTTCACCTACTTCGAGCCAACCAACCCGTGATCTATATCTACGCCCATAAAGTGCCTTATATGGGGCCTCTCTAAATACTGGAGTGGAAAATGTTATTATAGGAAAACTCTATGAGGGGTAGGTGATCATCCCAAATACCCTTGAGATCGATCACACAAGCTCTCAACATGTCCTCTAAGTTATGAATGATGTGTTGTGCTTGACCATCAATCTGCGGATAAAATGTTGTACTGAGATTTACCTGAGTACCAAGACCTTTATGAAATGATCTCCAGAAATGAGAGGTAAAATGAGGACCTCTATCTGAGATGATAGTCAAGGGGAACCCATGTAACCCGACTATCTCACTGATGTAGAGTCTGGTATAGTCCTCCACTAAATCTGTAGTCTTAATAGCCAAGAAGTAAGCTAACATAGTGACTCTGTCAACTATCACCCAAATAGAGTCGTGTTGTCTGCGAGTACGACATAAACCCGTAATGAAATCCATGTTGACAACCTCCCACTTCCAAGTAGAAATGCTAATCTCCTGAGTGACAACTCCTGGTTTCTGCTATTTTACTTTAACCTACTGAAAATTGGGGCACTTAGCCACAAATTTTGCGAAGTCCCTCTTCATGTTGTTCCACCAATAGACTTATCGTAGATCATGATACATCTTAGTGTCACCCAGATGAATGAAATATCTGGAATTATGGGCTTCTGTAAGGATATGCTGCCTCAACTCCCCCACATTAGGAAAACATAAACGACCCTAGTAGTGAAGTACACCATCTCCCCTTTGGGAGAAAACCTCTACTCTCTGCTGATGAACTGCACCCTTCAACTGAAGTAATATGGGATCACTGTCTTGTTTCTCTTTAACCTCCGCTACTAATGAAGATTCTGACCCACGTAAGCGAGCAAGCCTATGAACATCCCTGGATAATTCTTTCCTCTATTCCTCAACATGTGACACACTACCCATGGACAGTCTGCTGATGGCATAAGCCACTACATTGGCCTTACCCGGATGGTAGAGCACATTCATATCATAGTCTTTGAGGAACTCAAGACACCTCCTCTGATGAAGATTCAACTCCTTCTGGGTGAACACATACTGGAGACTCTTATGATCTTTGAACACATCAACATAAACACCATACAAGTAGTGTCTCCAAATCTTTAGGGAAATCATAACAGCTACAAGCTCGAGGTCGTGAGTCGGGTAGTTCTTCTCATGGACCTTAAGCTGTCTGGAAGCATAAGCTATGACATTACCTTGCTACACCAAAACACAACCCAGACCAACCCTATATGCATCACAATAAACCACACAGCCATCTGAACCCTCTGGTAAACTCAAGATGGGAGTTGTAGTTAACCTAGTCTTTAGTTCTAAGAAGCTTTGCTCGTACTCATCTGACCACTAAAACTTGACCTTTTTTTTGATGAAACCAAGAAATACCCCCCCACGTGCAAAATTATCCAATTCTTTCTTTTTATCTTGATTCTTTTTTGATCAAACCTAAACCTGTGCTCAAGAGATAGCTGTCCATGTCAGCTTGGTCAATGGGGCAACTATGGATGAAAATCTTTCTAGAAACCTCCTGCAGTAACCGGCCAAACCCAAGAAACTTCTGATATCAGTCGGAGAGGTGGGCCTGAGATAGTGCTTTTCTGCCTTGATTTTCTGAGAATCCACTCAAACCCCTTCGCTAGATACCACATGACCAAGGAAAGCGACAGACTGTAACCAGAATTCACATTGGCTAAACTTAGCGAATAGCTAAAGATCTTTGAGAGTTTGCAGAATAACTCTCAGAGGAGTCGCATGCTCTTCCTTATTCCGAGAATAAATGATGATATCAGTAATAAAGATGATGATGAACAAGTCCTAATACAGTTTGAACACCCTGTTCATTAAGTCCATGAAAGTTACAAGAGCATTGGTAACCATACCAAGTTCTAAAGTATATCTTCGGGATGTCACTATCTCTGACTCTGAGCTGGTGATAACCGAATCTGAGGTCTATCTTAGAGAAGCAACTAGAACCCTGAAGCTGGTCAAAGAAGTCATCAATCCTGGGGATGAGATACTTATTCTTGATTGTGACTATGTTCAACTGACGAAAATTGATGCATATCCTAAGAGAACTGTCTTTCTTTCGCACGAAGTGCACTGGAGCACCCCATAGAGTGATGCTGGGTCTGATGAAGCCCTTATATAGAAGGTCTTTCAACTGTTCCTTCAATTCCTTAAGCTCAGCTGGAGCCATTCCGTAAGGAGGAATCGAAATAGGCTGGGTATCTAGAAGGAGATCTATTCGGAAGTCGATTTCCCATTCAGGAAGAACTCCGGGAAGATCTTCTGGGAACACTTCTGGAAACTCATTCACCACTGGGACTGACTCAAGAGTTGGGGTCTCAGAGTTTGAATCCTTAACCCGAAGAAGATGATAGATATACCCTCTAGAAATTATTTTTCTAGCCTTAAGGTAGGACATGAATCGACCTACAAGCACTGAGCTACTACCGTTCCATTCTAAGACTGGATCATTTGGAAACTGAGACCGAACGATACTAGTTCTATAATCCACTGAGTCATAAGAGGAATGTAACCAATCCATTCCTAGAATGATATCAAAGTCAATCATTTCTAACTCTACAAGATCTGCTGAGGTGACTTTCTGGGAGACTGTGATAGGGCAATTTCTGTATACCTATCTAGCTATAACTTGGTCACCAATTTGAGTAGAGACTGTGAAGGGTTCTGGGAGGGTTTCTCGACTGACATCAAAATTTACTGCTATGTAAGGAGTTACAAGAGAAAGTGTATCCCCTGGGTCTAATAATGTATAAACATCTAAATGGAAGACTTGCAACATACCCGTGACTACATAGGGAGAATCCTCTTGGTCCTGTTGAGCCTGAAGAGCATATAACCTGTTCTAGCACTTACCACCACCTGTACAAGATGAGGCACCCTACTAAGTGGGGTGACCTGCTGGAGCTGCTGCAGAGATGGCCTAATTCTGTGGGCGAACATCCTTGCCCTTTTGAGAAGCTACTGGACAATCTCTCATCACGTGGTTTGGATTACCACACCCAAAGCAATTCCCACTACCTGCCATGCACTCACCCTGGTGGTTCCTACCACAGTTCTTACATACTGGATGGGTGCATCCACTAGTAACTATACCTTGGGACATATAGCCAGATGCTCTATCCCATCGACCCTTCTTGAATTTAGGTACTGGGGTACTGGCAGAAGATGGAGCTGGAGCCAAAGTTTTTTTATGGAACTGGGATCGCTTACCACCCTCTGACCTATACTGAGAGTAGTTAAATTCACCTGTCCTAACCCTCTTACTATCTCCTCCCCTTTCCTTGATCTTCTCCTCCTCAATATGTTGAGAATAAGTAACCAACCTAGAGAAGTCCATTTCCTTAATAAGAATGGTCGTCTTGCATTCCTTGACCACATCCTCGGACACAATAGATACGAACTTTCTTATATGAGCTCTAGAGTCAGCTACTATCGCTGGGGCATACTTAGAAAGATGTGTGAACTTGAATGCATACTCTTTCAAGCTCATATCATTCTGCTTTAAGTTGATAAATTCCTAAACCTTGTCTTCTCTGAGCTCAAGTGGGAAGAATCGGTCCAGAAAGGTAGTCTTAAACTAGTTCCAATCCACTGGTCCTGCATTTGACCAATGAGACTCCTTCCACTATTGATACCATGTATAATCCACTCCCTTCAATTGATATTCGGCTAAATTAGAACTCTCGACTGGAGTGACACCCATAATGTCTGTTACCTTTTGGATGTCATCAAGAAACTCTTATGGATACTCTTTTGATTTAGATCCATGAAATTCTGGGGGGTTCATCCGAGTGAAGTCTTAGATTCTAGCTGCAGCAGTGTTGGGCTGAGGTGGAGCTGGTGCCAAAGCCTGTTGATTGACCTAGGTGGTCATGGCCTGAGCAAGCACTTGGAAAGCATCCCTGAATTTGGCATGCATGACTTGCTCATTCAATGGGTCAGCTGGAGCTGCTGGTGCTGGCTGATTCCTAGCATTGGCTCTTTTGGAAGGCATTTTCTAAAATGCGAAGAGCACGAGTTAGAAGGAGATTAAATAGAGTTTACACCTTATAGCAAGAGCTGGAAGAGAAAGAAAGGAAGTTGTTCCTAATGACATCTCATAGCCCCTCCCATATAAGTGTGGCGCGTCTCACACCCATGAAGAAGGCTCTACTTGACGCGACTTTCATTTTCAAACACCGTAGTACACTCGAACCTAATACTCTAATACCAAGTTTGACATGCCTCGACGCTACCCCCTAGAAGCAATACGATGCTTAGTGTCACAAGTGACCCCAAGCTAACCCATGGCATGGCATATCTATACAATTTCAAGTTAAAAGCATATATTGTGCGGAAGCTGAGAACAGTTTTAATATCTGAAGTGGGAAAAGCGCAAAACATATTTAAATATAAAATATTTAAAGAGTATAGTGATGACTGAAAACAACAATAATAACTCAAGCTGAATCTAGTCTATGTCTGAAAGCCTCTAACTAATACGAGTTGCTGGGACATGCCCCCACCTAACTCTAACAATCTGAAACTGAAAAGTAAAGACTGAAAAGTAAAGTATGCATATTGTCCTCGATCTTTGAGGACTCACCAATGAAGCTATTGAGTACAGACTGGAATTCGAGCTAAGCACGGTCTGGATGCTGAGCGCTTGAACCTACATCATGAAATAGTGTAGCACAAAAGTATGCGTCAGTACTTTTAATGTACTGAGCATGCAGGATATGGGCTAAGCTGAACAATATAATAACTGAACTTAGGAAAACATATATATATATATATACACTTAAGTATGCGGTATATGAAAGCTAAGCTGGATGCAATGACCAAGTACTAACGTTCATATAATATACTGAACTGAATACCGAAAGAGATACTGAGTACATGGTCAATGCAATATAAATCTGTCTGTGGGAAATACAATTAACCTACATACCCCAAGCTGAGTTAAATATGGGGCCAACCTATAACCCTGTATGGGAGGGTGTTTGTACCTTGCCAAGGGTACAAACAAGTTTGACGTGTATCCACTAAACTAATATCCACAAGGGACAAAAGTGACCAGCCTAATATGATAGCTGACCCCTTTTTGACCTATGGTGGCACTGTAGTTTTGGGACTTGGGGACTTCTACTAAAGGTATCAGGCTAACCTGACAGCTAAGCCTTTCTCCCCTCGTCCACTTGATACTAAGTCTACTCCCAACTGAATATAAACAATAGAATGCAAGATGAACTACTGAATAGCTCAAATACTGATAATTTTCTGAGAATGCAACATACAAGTACTGAAAAATATGGCATTCGAATCCTGAAGCATGATTGTCTGTCTAAGATGCCTAGCAAGCATAATTTATGAAATACTTAAATTGACACAAGCTAGGGTTTCTGAGATCTATACATGAGACTATAAAAATTCTCCAAGAAACATGTAATTAGTACCATGAAAACTATAACAACTAATTTACAATAAATCCCTAAGATTTTGGAACCCTAGGTCTGAATATAACATGGAAAACTGCAGAAACTGACTGAATTATAAGGACCTAATGGGTGAAAGGAACCTACGAGTGGAATCCCACATACCTGGAGAAGAAACTAAGGAGAGATCCTTTGGATTTTTGGGGCTAAACTTGAAGAAGACCTCTGCTTGTTCTTGAGAGAAAACTGTCGCCTCTTTTGTTTTTTCTCTTTCTAAGTTTGATGATTTTAGGAGAATAGAGGTTTTTGGTAGTATTTGGATAATTTATTAGGCTTAGAATAACCAAAATGATATAGTATAGGCCTTAAAAGATATAGGAAAAGTCTGGAATGCCCCTGAAAAAATTAAAAGAAAACTACTGAAATTTGCGACTCTAGTTCCACGAATGGGTTTTATGGCTTGTGGATATTTCCACGGCTTGTGGAACCCTGTCGTGGTTTCTGGTCCGAAAATTTAGCTACTGGAATTGGGCTCCATGAGTTGGGTTCACGACTCATGAAAACTTCCACGGGTCGTGGATCCCACTCGTGGATCTTTGGCTGAAATCTCTGGGTCTTTAAGGTTGGGTTCCACGAGTTGGGTTCACGACTCGTGGAAACTTTCACGGGGCATGGATCCCACTCGTGGATCCTGGGAGTCATTTACAGCAAAGATTCCATGGACAGGTTCTATGGTTCATGTAAACTTCTACGGGTCATAGACTTGGGTCGTATGATGAACTTCTGAGGAGCAGTCCTCTAATCTAGGTTCCACGAATCCAGTCCATGACTCATGGACTATTCCACTACTCGTGGGATTGACTCATGGTTTTGCTGACATTTGGAAATTGTAAATTCTTTTTGGTTTTTCTGAGCCGAGTCTAGGCTAGGGAGTTATGGGGTGTTACAGAGCTGGTGTCGCAGCCTGCTGATTGACCTGAGCAGTCATGGACTGAGCAAGCACCTGAAAAGCAGCCCTAAATTTGGCATGAGTGACTTGCTCATTTAGATGGTTTGCCAGAGCTGGTTGATTCCCTGCGTTAGGTCTTCTGGGAGGTATCTCTCTGAAACATTTAGAGCATGAGTTAGAAGGAGATTAAATAGAGTGCATACTCTATAGCACGAGATGGAAAAGAAAGAAGGGAAGTTGTTCCTAATGACATCTCATAAGTTCTACCCTATAAGTGTGGAGCGCTTCACACCCATGAAGAAGACCCTACTCGATGCGGCTTTCAGACACCCTAAGACCCTTAAACCTGATCTTTGATACTATGTTTGTTACGCCTCGAGGCTACCCACTAGACGTAACACAGTGCTTAGTATCACTAGTGACCCCAAGCTAACCCATAGTCTGGCATATCTAGACAATTTCAGTTAAAAACCTATACTGTGCGGAAGTTGAAAACAATTTAATATCTGAAGTGGGAAAGAGCCCAAAACATATCTGAATATAAAGAAAATAAATAACGGGTATCATGATATCTGAAAACAATGGTAGCAACTCAATAGCTGAATCTAGTCTATAATTGAAAGCCTCTAACTAATATGAGTTGCTGGGACATGCCCCTAGCTAACTCTAATAATCTGAAACTTCAAAGTAAAAACTGAAAGGTAAAGCATGTCTATCATCCTCGAACTATGAGGACTCACTACTGAAGCTGCTGAGTAAAGACTAGAAGTCGATCTAAGCGCGATCTTGATGCTAGGCATCTGAACCTACATCACAAAATGATGTAGCACAAAATTATGCATCAGTACTTTAAATATACTGAGCATGCGAGATAGACACTAAGATGAACAACATAAAACTGAACATAGCAATACATATTGAAGCATAAACTTGATAGTAAGCTGGATACAATAACCAAGTACTAACATGAACATATAATACAATATGCTAATCTGAATAACTAAAACATATACTGAGTACATGGTCAATGCAATATGAGTCTGACCATGGGAGATGTTATTAATCGACATACCCCGAGCTGAGCTAGCTATGAGGCCAACCTATAACCCTGGATTGAAAGGTGTTCATACCATGCCAAGGAAATGAGCAAAGCTGACGTGGATCCACTAACTGATGTCCACAAGGGATAGAGATATGTAGCCTAACCTGACAGTTGACCCCTCTTTACACCTATGGTGGCGCCATAGTTCTGGGATTGGGGGACTATTACTAAAGGTCTTAGCCTTATCTGACAGCTATGCCTTTATCCCGTCATCCTCTTGGTGCTAGGTCTACTCCCTATGAAAAATTAAGCAATGAAATGCAAGCATAATTTAAGAATACTAAAATTTAGACGTGCTAGGGTTTCTGATTCCTGAACATGTGACTATACTAACTCTCAAAGAAACATGAAATAAATACCAATATAAGCAGTAGAATCTGAATTACAATGAATCCCTAAGATTTAGGAACCCTAGGTCTGAACAAATTCATGGAGAACTGAAGAACTGGCTAAAACTAGGGACTCAATCGGTGAAAGGAACCCATTTATGAAATCCCACATAGTTGGAGAAGAATCTATGGAGGAAATCTTTGGGTTTAGGGCTGAGCTTGAAGAAGACCTCCTGCTTGTTCTTGAGAGAAAACTCTCACCTCTTTTTCTCCTTTTCTTTCTACTTGTGATGATTTTTAGGAGAATAGGTGATTTAGGTAGTTTTTGGCTAATTAATTAGTCTTAGAATAACCAAAAATATGTATCTTAGGCCTTAAAAGAGATAGGAAAAGTCTGGAATACACCTGGGAAAATTGAAAGAAAACTGCTAAAATTCGCGACTCAGGTTTCACGGGTGGGAACCATAACTCGTGCAAACTTCCATGTATCATGGAACCCTATCATGGTTCCTAGGTCTGGAAGTCTTGTCTACTGTAGTTGGGTCTCATGACTTGGGTTCACGACTCGTGGATCCTTCCATGGGCCGTAGAACCCAATCGTGGTTCTCAGAGGCAAGTCAAGCCTCAGGTCTGGTTCCACAACTTGGGTTCATGTCTCATGAATCCTTCTACGTGCCATAGAACTCAATCGTAGATCACAGAGTAATCTTTAGGCTTTTGATCCGATTCCACGGGTCTAGTCCACGACTTGTGGAAACTTCCACGAGTCATGGATCTAACTCGTTATTCGGCTGACAGTTGAATTTTTTAATTCTTTCTGATTTTCTGAGCTTAGTCTGGGCTTGAATGTTCTGGGGTGTTACATAAATAGTACTCTGAAAACATACATATAGCTCATACATAACATGTGACATATCTAGATGTCAAACTGTTCATAACTTGTGTGGACATATCTAGATGTCAAACCATTCTTAAAGAATATGGATATATCTAGATGTCATGAAATTCATAAATTCATAAGTCCTAATAATATAGCATGGACATAGTTCAAAACATAATCTTTTCTAAAATTCATAGCTTGATGAACTAGGCATGAAAATTTCATAATTACTTGAGATCATGCTATCTAAACATACCAATTTATCTTGCAAACATGCAATAGGGAAAAATCATGCTGGAAAACATCCTCAATGCATGGGCTTTGAGAAACACTTGAAGAATTTCATATAAAATCATGGGTGAGAGATTAGAGAGCATATTACATTGTAGATAAATCAGATTCATAAGAAAATCATAATTGGGTAAGAACCCTAATTCTTTAATTTTATAAAATCAAGGTAAAATCATAGGTTTTGGGAATAAAGGTGAAAGAAATCCCTTATTGAATACTCACATACCTGAACTCAAAGTCTTTGTTAGCAAGAATCTGAAGATAGAGACTTGGGAATGAAACCCTAGGCCTTGGAGCTTGAGAGAGAATACCTTTTCTTTCTTTTGGAACTTGACTTGAGAGAATAAATGAGAATCTAGCTAAGTGAGACTAATACCCCTTTAATTTGTCCTAAAACAATTTAACTTAGGATTTAAAAGAGTGGGGAATTACAAAAATACCCAGACAATTAAATCTTAAAAACTGCTAAAATATCTCGGCCTAGGTTCCACAAACAAAGTCTACAGACCGTAGACAGAACCATGGACCATGGTTGACTCTCGTGTATCACTAGAAATTTGACCATTTTCAGGTCTAATTTCCATGGGCAAGGTCTACAGCTCATGGAACATTCCACGGACCATAGAAACCTCCTGTGGTTTTAAAGGAAATAGGTGACCCTGAGTCTGATTTCCACGAGGGGAAACCACGGACCGTGGTCTAATCCACCACCTGTGAATCCCAATCGTGATTTCAAATCTGAGGAGGGGTTCCTAGGACTCATTCCATGAGTCTCATACATGGCTCATGGTCCCATCCACGACCTATGGATTATGCTCGTGGATCCTAAAAGTTCAGAATTTCTAAGTCTATAAGTTGGTTCAAATTTTGGGGTGTTACAATAGGTGAGGGACCAAATTTCTAATATAAGTAGTGATGGTCTAAAAAATATTGGAATGTGTTGTAATGCCCCGTACATTTCAACACATATACGACCTAGTTAACCTCGACGAAAATATTTAAATTTAGATAGTAAGGTGGTGTTTGAGCTTAAAGCATAAAGTAAAGTGTTAAGTTAAAGCAAAAGGGATTAATATTTATAAAATTAAACAAAATAAGTGAGCTACTAGCTTGACTTAATTAAGCTAGTAGGTCACAAGTAGGTGCATCACCTACTTAGACTTTTTGACCAGCCAAAAGGACCAACTAGGAGCATCACCTACTAAGACCTTTTGACCAGCTGTAAGTACCAAGTAGGTGCATCACCTACTTAGCCAATTTGTAGCCAAAATAAATCAAATTGGAGGCTGAAAATTGAAGGAAAGAGTGGTGTCCAAGGGACTCACTTTTAAGGCTAATATCTTATGCATTTTTCTCTAACTATTTCATTCAAAATATGACAACTCACATGTATCTCTCTCTAAAAATAACAACCACCCCTCTTCTCTTCAATTAGGGTTCTATGTGGTCTTCAAATTTTCTTGTAAAGTAGTCCACAAGATCATATTCTCTCTTTCTTGTCTTCAAGTATATTGGAGAGTTCTTCAAGGATAGTGAAGTGGAGAGAGTCATAGCTGTTGGAAGCAAAGGTGAAACTACTCTCTTCCAAAGATAAAGATAAGAATTTTGTGTCATAAACTCGAATTCTTTTCTCTATTTTCATGTGATGCTTGTGCTGATTTTCCTCTCCTATAATTTGTGGTTTAGAGAAGGTTACAAAAATAGTATTTGAAGGAAAATAACAGATTAAGACAACCAAGGTAAGGTGCTTCCCAACCTCTAATTATTAGCTCATTGGAGCATTCTAGGCGTACTTGTTCTTCGTAACTCATGGGATGATGTTTTGAAGCCGAGTTCAAATTTTTTGATTAGTTATATTGGGTTGATAGGGAGTGTTTAGGGTCTATTTTACATGTGTTGTTGGGGGTAGCTTAGGTTATTTTAAGAAAGAGTTGTGAAGTTGTATTGATGTAGAATTGAAAGGTCTATTTTACATGTGTTGTTGGGGGCAACTTAGGTCATTTCTGCCCTCCAAATACTTGCTTACTGTTTATATGTTGCTAAGCTCGGGGAATGCCGAAAGACCTCATATAAATATCATACATTGTATAGATGTGGTGGTAGGATAAAGTACAAAAAGAACATCCTTAAATAGAAGGATTATGAGCATGCTGCTCGACTACTATTTGGGTGAGTTCAAATTCCCAAATTGATTGGTTTGCTGCTAATATTAGCCTTATTATTTGACAATTATTATAGATAAATATTTTTGCATTAAAGGATAGGTTGATTCTTCATAAGTTATAATAATTGGGAATTGAGGTATGCAAGGCTATTAAGTTTCATATTCTTCTATTAAGTTTCATATTCTTTGGCATGAAGATGCTTGTATTACTATCAACAAAGTGAGTTTCCTAAGTGCTCTTCCTAGTAAAGGATACATTGTGGCATAGTACAATCTCCAATGTAGCTAATGATCTTTTGTCCCACTCCTTAGTGTCTCAATATACTTCAATATGTGTTTACTATTAGATCTGCATGTTTATTCTTCCAAGTACTAGTATGATAAAGGTATTCTACACAACAAGCTTGATGAGTTATTTTCTAAGTCAAATGAGAGGTTCATTGTGTCATATAAGTTCCAAAATATTACGTTGATGTTATATTTGCTCCTTATGTCATTGTTACTTCCTTAAGTGCATATTCAGATGTGTTTTACTACTGTTCCATAGTTCCAAAGATCAATAATGATTATGACCAGTATAATAACAATCTCAAAGATTAAAGAAACTATGTGAAGCAATCTGTATATTTATGGATGGTATCCCAGGGGCAAAAGCCTAGCATGGGTCGATCCTAATCTGTATATTTATGGCTGGTATACTAGGAGAAAAACTTAGCATGGGTCGATCTAAATTTATGTATTTATCGATGGTATCCCAGGGGAGAAATCCTATCATGGGTCGATCTTAATTTGTATATTTATGAGGATATCTTTCCAGGGGTTAAATGGGTAGTATGGGTCATCCTTTTCTAAAACTGATCAGTTGGTCATTTGTATCAAATGCTTTACAAAGATTATAAAGAAAAGAACAGTAATGAAAAGAATGTAAAGCACATGATCTAATAACAGTAAGCAAAGATGGTATTTCATAGTTATCTATACATTTATATATTGATACCTGATTTCATTTGAGCTCCTGTTCTACTTATGCTTACTTTATGCATTACATATTCACTAAATTCTCTTGTACTGACGTATCTCATAAGAGATGCTGTATTTCATGCTACAGGAATAGGTACTTCAACTAGTAGACCTCCCTGCTAAGAGAACAGGACATTCAACTCTTTTGGTGAGCTTCGAGTTGATTCGAGGCATGCCGAGTTTTTAGTATATATTTTGATATTATATTGTAGTTAAGGGTAAGGCGGGGACCTGTATCAACCTAAAACTAAGTTTTTCTATCTTTTAGAGGCTTTGTTGTCACACCCCAAGGCTACCCCCTAGACACAACACGGTGCTTAGTGTCATAAATGACCCCAAGCTAACCCATTGTCTGGCATATCTAGACAGTCTCTGATAAAAGCATACACTGTGCGGAAAACTAAAAACAATATAATATCTGAAGTGGGAAAGAGCCCAAAACATGTATGAATGTAAAATATATCAAAGTATAATGATTCCCGAAAAACAACACTAACAACTCAATAGTTGAATCTAGTCTATGTCTGAAAGACTTTAACTGATGTGAGTTATTGGGAAAAGCCCCCAACTAACTCTAATAGTCTGAAAACTAAAATGTAAGATTGAAATGAAAGCATATCTATTATCCTCAAACTATGAGGACCACTGAAGCTGCTAAATAAGTACTGGAATTTGAGCTAAGCATAGTCTTGATGCGGAGCGCCTGAACCTACATCATAATAGGATGTAGCACAAAAGTATGCATTAGTACTTCAAATGTACTGAGAATACGGGATATATGCAAAGCTGTAAAACATGACTTCTGAACATGGAAATACATACTGTCCATAAACTGATAGATAAGACAAATGCAATGACCAAGTAACTATCATGAGTATATAGCATGTTGAATTGAATAACTAGATACAAGATCAATGCCACATGAGTCTTAAAGTGGGAGGTACTATTAACCAATATAACCCAAGCTGAGAAAAATGTGGTGCCAACCTGTAAACTTGGATTGAAGGGTGTTCATACCTTGCCAAGGGTATAAACAAGTCTGGCGTGGATCCACTAAACTGATGTCCACAAGGGACATGGGTGACCATCCTAATCTGACAGTTGACTCCTTTCATACCTACGGTGGCACCGTAGTTTTGGGATTTGGGGACTGCTACTAAAGGTCTCAGCCTAATCTGACAGCTAAGTCTTCATCCCCTTGTCTGCTCGGTACTAAGTCTACTCCCAACTGAATATGAGCAATAAAATTCATGCCGAAATAATGGATAGCTCAAACACTGATAATCATATGAGAATGCAACATACGTATAGTGAAAGATATGGCATTCAAATTCTAAAGCATGATTGTCTGAATTATCTCCTACCAAGTATAATATATGAATACTGAAATTAACACAAGATAGGGTTTTTGAATCCTGTACATATGACTATGCTAATTCTCTAAGAAATATGAAATCAATATCACATAACTATAACATCTGAAATCGAAGGCATCCCTAAGATTGAGGAACTCTAGGTCTGAATAACTCATAGAGAAACTAAAGGACTGGGCTAAATTCTAGGGACCCAATGGGTGAAAGGAACCCACTAGGGAAAATCCACATACCTGGAGAAAAACCTAATGGAGAAATCCTTTGGATTTTGGGATTGAGCTTGAAGAAACCTTCTGCTTGTTCCTGAGAGAAAATGTCGCCTCCTTTTTTCTTTTCTTTCGAAGTCTGATTAGTTTTGGGAGAATAGGGAAATAAGATTCAAAAATCCCTTTAATTACCCCCTAAAATAACTAGGTTTGGAATTAGAAGGGTAGGAAAAAAGTGGAATACCCCCGGGAATTTTTAAAGAAAGCTACTAAAAATCATGACTCAGGTACCACAACTTGGTTGACAAATAGTAGTCCTAGATATTAGACTGTCAACTGAATCGTGGTCCTGTTCATGGGTTTTGGGGGTTCTCTGATCTGATGATTCTATGAGTCCACAAAATGGACCATAATTTTGAATGATGGTTCATTGTATTAATCATAGTTCCTAGGACCTGTACTGAGATTGTATTAATCATAGTTCCTAGGACCTGTACTGAGGGTCCTCTAATGTTCTGGTTCCACAAGTTCAG
The DNA here is from genome assembly GCA_003996215.1 of Jaltomata sinuosa. Lineage (NCBI taxonomy): Eukaryota > Viridiplantae > Streptophyta > Magnoliopsida > Solanales > Solanaceae > Jaltomata > Jaltomata sinuosa. The sequence continues at coordinate 136,984 of QJPP01001466.1, forward strand.
AGGACGTACCGTGATCCTGAATGACAATTCATCGTGTGACTCATGGTTGCTGAGCCTTGAACTGATGATCATATGATTAAGGGAAACCACTAGTGAAAAGACGGTCTGTGGTCTGACTCATGGTTCATGGGACTTGAACTGGGGTACTCTAGATAGTGGAACTATGGTTGAGACGATGGATAATGGTTCCAAACTACAGTCCGTAGTCTTTACCGTGGTTCCTGGAAACTTTAATTTATTTATTTTTAAATCTTTCTTCTGAGTACAGTGCAGTAGCTGGTTCATATCCTGAGGTGTTGCAATATCTCCCCCTTGGAATCATTCTTCTTCGAATAATGACAAAACAAGCTGAGTTAGGAGGGAAAGATATGCAATCCCTACCACTTACTACTAGAAACTGATATCTAACTGAACTGAGTTCCATGGGTATGCTAATATGCTGCAATATAAGAATAGCTAAGGGAACATGGTACTGAGACTGAAATACATAAGAGCATACTGAGAAACTGGAGAGGAACTTTTACCATAAGCTGAAACTGGATCGAAAGGGAAGAGGGGAGGGTACTTGGTTATCATGGCTGCTTCTGCTTCCCAAGTAGCTCCCTCGACTGACTGATTCCTTATTTCTCAACCTACGGAACTCACGGTCATGAATCTCAACACGAACCTCCTCATAGGTGAGGCTATCCTTCACAACCACACTTTATAAAGGCACAATCAATGCTGGATCACCCATACACTTCTTCAATAAAGAAATGTGAAGGACTGGATGAACCGCTGCTAGTTTTTGTCGCAACTCTAACTCATAAGCCACATTACCAATACTTTACAAGATTCTGTAAGGACCTACGTATCTGGTACTGAGCTTCCCTTTCTAGAAAAATATCATCACCCCCTTCATGGGTGACACTTTCAGGAAAACCCAATCCTCAACCTCAAACTCTAAGTTTTTTTCCTCACATCTGCATAATACTTCTGACGACTCTGAGCTATCTTTAGTCTATATATGATGAGCTGAACTTTCTCCATAGCCTCATGAACCGAATTAGTCCCAACCAAGGCTACTTCACCTACTTCGAACCAACTAACTGATGATCTACATCTATGCCCCTAAAGTGCCTCATATGGGGCCATCTGAATACTGGAGTGAAAATTGTTATTGTAGGAAAAGTCTATGAGGGGTAGGTGAACATCCCAACTAGCCTTGAAATCGATCATGCAAGCTCTCAATATATCCCCCAAGGTCTGAATGGTATGCATGCCTGACTATTCGTCTGCGGATGAAATATTGTACTGAGATTCACCTGAGTACCAAGACCTTTCTGAAATGATCTCTAGAAATAAGATGTAAACTTAGGACCCCTATCTGAGATGATAGACAAGGTAACCCTATGAAACCTGACTATCTCGATGATGTAGAGTCTGGCATAGTCCTCCGCTGAATCTGTAGTCTTGACAGCCAAGAAATGAGTTGACTTAGTAACTCTGTCCACTATCACCCAAATGGAGTCATGTTGTCTGCGAGTACGAGGTAAACCCGTAATGAAGTTGATGTTAATCACCTCCCACTTCCAACTAGGAATGCTAATATCCTGAGCCACACCTCATGGTTTTTGATGTTCTACTTTCACCTGCTGATAGTTGGGACACATAGCCACAAAATCTACAATGTCCCTCTTCATGTCGTTCAACCAATAGACTTCTCGTAGATCATAATACATCTTAGTTGCGTAGGGATGAATAGAATATCTAGAAGTATGGGCTTTTGTAAGGATCTGATGCCTCAATTTGCCCACATTAGGTACACATAAATGACCTTGGTAGCGGAGCACAACATCTCCCTCTTGGGAGAAAACCTTTACTCTCTGCTAATGAACTACACCTTTTAACTGAAGCAAGATGGGGTCACTGTCCTATTTTTCTTTAATGTCGGCTACTAATGAAGATTTTGACCCATTTTGGACTATCACACCACTATCTATCGTGTCCATAAGGCAAACTCCTAGACGAGCAAGCCTGTGAACATCTCTGGCTAGTTCCTTCTTCTCTTCCTCAACATATGTCACACTACCCATGGACAATCTGCTAAGCGCATCAGCCACCACATTGGCCTTACCCGTATGGTAGAGCACATTAATATCATAGTTTTGGAGAACTCAAGCCACCTCCTCTGATGAAGATTCAACTCTTTCTGGGTGAACACATACTGGAACCTCTTATGATTTGTGAACACATCAACATGAATTACATACAAGTAGTGTCTCTAAATCTTTAGGGGAAACACAACTGCTGCAACCTCAAGGTCATGACTCAAGTATTTCTTCTTATGAATCTTAAGTTGTCTGGAAGCATACGCTATGACCTTACCCTGCTGCATCAAAACACAATCCAAGCTGACTCTAGATGCATCATAATATATCATGAAGCCATCTGGACCCTCTGGTAGAGTCAAAACAAGAGTTGTAGTCGACATGGTCTTCAATTCTAGGAAGATTTTCTCATACTAGTCTAAACACTGAAACTTGACCTTCTTCTGAGTCAAGTTGGTCAATAGGGAAACTATGGTAAAAAATCCCTCAACAAATCTCCGATAGTAACCAGCCAATCCCAAGAAACTCCTAATGTCTATCAGAGAGGTGGGTCTGGGCCAGTCCTTCACTGCCTCAATCTTTTGAGAATCAACTCGGATACCCTCATTAGATACCACATGACCAAGGAATGAAATTGACTTCAACCAGAATCCACACTTGCTGAACAACTGGCGATCTTTGAGAGTTTGCAACACCACTCTCAAATAGTTTGTATTCTTTTTTTCGCTCTGAGAATATATGAGTATATCATCAATTAAGACAATGACGAACAAGTCTATATACTGCTTGAACACCCTGTTCATCAAATCCATGAAAGCTGCAAGACCATTTGTTAGTCCAAAAGACATAACTACAAATTTATAGTAACCATACCAAGTTCTGAAGGTTGTCTTCGAGATTTCACTATCTCTGACTCTGAGCAGATTATAACCGAATCTGAGGTCTATCTTAGAGAAGCAACTAGCACACTGAAACTAGTCGAACAATTCATCAATCCTGGGGATGAGATACTTATTCTTGATTGTAACTTTGTTCAACTTACAAAAATCGATGCACATCCTGAGAGAACTATCTTTATTACGAAAAAAGATTACTGGAGCACTCCATGGAGAGATAATGGGTATGATGAAGCCCTTATCTAGAAGGTCTTTCAACTATTTTTTAAATTTCTTAAGCTCAGCTGGAGCCATTCTGCAAAGAGGAATCAAAGATCTTCTGGAAACACATCAGGGAATTCATTCACCAGTAGAACTGACTCAAGAGTTGGGGTCTCACTGTTTGAATCCTTAACCCGAATATGGTTGTAGATATACCCTTTGGAAATTATTTTTCTTGCCTTAAGGTAAGAGATGAATCGACCTACAGTCACTGAGGTACTACCCTTCTATTCTACGACTCGCTTGTTTGGAAACTGAAATCAAATGATCCTAGTTCTACAATCAGCTGAGGCATAATAGGAATGTAACCAATCCATGCCTAGAATAATATCAAAGTCAGTCATTTTTAAATCTACAGGATTGGCTGAGGTGACTTTCTGGGAAATTGTGACATGGAAATATCTGTATACTTGTCTAGCTATAACTGGGTCACGAACTGGACTAGAAACTGAGAAGGGTTCTGGCAGAGTTTCTGGACTCATACCGAAATTTACTGCTATGTAAGGAGTTACAAAGGAAAGTGTAGCCCATGGGTCTAACAATGCATAAACATATAAATGAAAGACTTGTAATGTACCCGTGACCATATCGGGTGATTCATCCTGGTCCTGTCGAGTTTGAAGGGCATACAACCAATTTTGGTGCTGACCACCACCTGTACCAGATAAGGCAACCTGCTGAGTAGGGCGACCAGCTGGATCTGTTGTAGAACTGGCCTGATTTGATGGGTGAACATCCTTGCCCTTCTGAGAAAGTGTTGGACAATCCCTCATCCTGTGGCCTGGCTCGCCACACCAAAAATAATTTCCACTACTTGCCATAAACTCACCCTGGTGGTTCCTACCATACTTTTTGCAAACTCGATGAGTCAGCCCACTAGTAACTGTACCTTGGGACTTAGAACCAGGCGCTTTATCCCGTCGATCTTGTCCGAACTTAGGCACTAGTAAATATGAGGTTGGAGCTGAAGATTTCTGATGGAACATAGAGCAGTATTCAACCTCTGACCTCTACTGAGAGTAGTTGAAGTCACATGTCCTATATGTCTTACTGTCTTCTCCCCTCTCTTTGATTTTCTCCTTCTCGATCTGCTGAGCATAAGTAACCAACCTGGAAAAATCCATCTCCTTAACCAGCATAGCAGTCTTTCACTCCTTCACCACATCATTGGACACACAAGATACAAACTTAGTCATACAGTCCCTGGAGTCAGCTACTATTGTCGGAGCATAATGAGACAACTGAGTAAACTTGAGTGCGTACTCCTTCACACTCATATCATTTTGCTTCAAGTTGATGAACTCTTGTACCTTGGATTCCCTGAGCTCAAGTGAGAAGAACCTATCCAGAAATGTAGTCTTCAAGTGGTCCCAATCCTCAGGACCTGCATTAGCACAACGGGACTCCTTCCTCTACTGATACCAATTATAAGCCACTCCCTTCAACTGGTAGGCGCCTAAGTCTGCACTCTCAATTGGACTTGGACCCATGGAATTCCAGAGGGTTCATTCAAGTGAAGTTCAAGATTCTAGATGCAGTAGTGTTAGTCTAGGGTGGAACTGGGGCCACAACCCGCTGATTGACCTGAGCGGTCATGGACTGAGCAAGCACCAGAAAAGCAACCCTTAATTTGGCATGGGTGACATGCTCATTCAGAGGGTCCGCTGAATCTATTGGTGCTGGCTGATTCCTGGCATTGGCTCTACTAGGAGGCTTTCTCTGTAACGTGAAGAGCATGAGTTAGAAGGAGAATAAATAGAGTTCATACTCTATAGCACGAGCTGGAAAATAAAGAAGGGAAGTTATTCCTAATGACATATTATAGCTTATATGCCATAAGTATGGCGCGCTTCACACACATGAAGAAGACTCTACTTGATGCAGCTTTCAGACAGCCTAGGACACTTGAAGATGATGCTCTAATACAAAGTTTGCCATGCCCCGAGGCTACACCTTATACACAACATGATGATTAGTATCATAAATGACCCCAAGCTAACCAATGGTCTGGCATATCTAGACAATCTCTGATAAAGGCATACACTGTGTGGAAAACTAAAAATAATTTAATATCTGAAGTGGGAAAGAGCCCAAAACATGTATTATTATAAAATATATCAAGAGTATAATGATGCCTGAAAAACAACACTAACAACTCGATAGCTGAATCTAGTCTATGTTTGAAAGCCTCTAACTTAAGTGAGTTGCTCGGACAAGCCCCCAACTAACTCTAATAGTCTAAAAATTATAATATAAGACTGAAATGAAAACATATCTATTGTCCTCAAACTATGAGGACTCACCACTGATGCTGCTAAATAAGTACTGGAATTTGAGCTAAGCCTTGTCTGGATTCGGAGCGCCTGAACCTACATCATTATAGGATGTAGCAAAAAAGTATACGTCAGTACTTAAAATATATTGAGCATGTGGGATATATGCAAAGCTGCAAAACATGACTACTGAACATGGAAATACATACTAAACATTAACTGATAGATAGGCCAATTCAACGACCAAGGAACTATCATGAGTATATAGCATACTGAACTGAATGACTAGATACAAGGTCATGTAATATGAGTTTGAACATGGGAGGTACTATTAATCGACATACCCAAAGCTAAGTTATATGTGGGGCCAACCTGTATCCCTAGATGGAAGGGTGTTCATACCTTGCTAAGGGTATAAATAAGTCTAACGTGGATCCACTAAAATGATGTCCACAAGGGATAGGGGTTACCAACCTAATCTGACAGCTGACCCCTTTTATACCTACGGTGGCACCGTAGTTCTAGGATTTGAGGACTGCTACTAAAGGTCTCAGCCATATCTGATAGCTAAGACTTCATCCCCTCGTCTTCTCAGTACTGAGTCTACTCCCAACTGAATACACATGCAATGAAATGTAATTGAAATACTGAATAGCTCAAATACTGATAATTATCTGAGAATGCAACATAAATATATTGAAAGATATGGCATTCAAATTTTGAAACATGATTGTCTGAATTATCTGCCTAGCAAGTATATTTTATGAATACTAAAATTAACATAAACTAGGGTTTCTAAATCTTGTACATATTACTATGTTAATTCTCCAATAAATATGAAATCAATATCACATAACTATAACATCTAAAATCCAAGGCATTCCAAAGATTTAGGAACCCTAGGTCTGAATAACTCATGGAGAAACTGAAAGACTGGGCTTAATTCTAGGGACCCAATGGGCGGAAGGAACCCACTAGTGAAGTCCCACATATCTGGAGAAGAACCTAATTGAGAAATCCTTTGGATTTTAGGACTGAGCTTGAAGAAACCTTCTGCCTATTCCTGAGAGAAATTGTCGCCTCTTTTCTTCTTCTTTTTCTAAGTCTGATTAGTTTTGGGAAAATAGGGAAATAAGAGTAAAAAAACCCTTTAATTACCCCCCAAAATGACTAAGGTTCAGAATTAGAAGGGTAGGTAAAAGACTAGAATACCCCTGGGAATTTTAAAAGAAAGCTGCTAAAAATTGTGACTCAGGTACCACGACTTGGTTGACGGACCGTAGTCCTAGATGATGGACCATCAATTGAATCATGGTCCTGTGCATGGGTCTTAAGGGTTCTCTAATTTGAGGATTCCACGATTCTACAGAATGGACCGTGGTTCTGAATGATGGTTCATCATATGACTTATGGTTCTTGGGACCTGGACTGAGGGTCCTCTAATATTATGGTTCCCCTAGTTCATAGGATGGACCGCGGACCTGAACGATGGTTCATCGTGTGACTCATGCTTGCTGAGCCCTAAACTGATGATCCTCTGAATAAGGGAAACCACGAGTGACAGGATAGTCAGTTGTCCTGGACTACAGTCCGTGGTCTGACTCGTGGTTCCTGGGACTTGAACTAGGGGTCCTTTAGATAGTGGAACTACGGTTGAGATGATGGACAGTGGTTCCAAACTACGGTTCGTAGTCTTAACCGTGGTTCCTGGAAACTTTAATTATTATTTTTTGAAATTTTTCTGTTGAGTACAGTCCAGTAGCTATTTTAGATCCTGTGGTGTTACATTTGTAGACTAATGTTAAAGTAAAGCACAATTATGTCTCATCTCTTAATATTTGCAGCCTCAATGGCCAAGCCATGAATATATAATTTTTTGGCATATTTATGTTACTTTTTTTCAAAGTATCTTATTTTTGCTTGGAAGTGCTTTATGAGTGTATTATATACATATGGTAAGTATACATTATGAGTTGCTTCTCTCGGTCCTTTAAGGCATCGGGTGTCTGTCCATCTCAATAGGATTTAAGGCATGCAAAAAGTTGTATTAGAGAAGGGCATCCTAAGGGGTCTACAAAGCCATGTCTAGTAGAGCCTTACTTATGAATGTGTTGCGCACCACATTTATAATTAGGGGGATGCTTGGAAATTTTAGGAAATGTGACCTTCTTTCATAATCTAGATTGTGCAATAGAGCTTTGTTAAGAAGTCTATTCCCAGTCATACTCTTATCTATGTCATCTAGATTATGCCTATCATGGTTAAGGTCAAATGTGGCCAAAAGGGTAGCACCAGTATTGCACAAGAGGCAACCTTTAGAGAAAGGTCTAACATTATTAAAATTCAAAGAAAGGCCTGTAGAGGTTTTAGTGTTACTTGGCATCTAAACCAAATTTGTATCACTTGTATCATTTTGGTTCATTTGAGCAGGATACAACAGGTTCATTCATATGCTTACACAGTAAATGGTTACCTAGTCATAGAGATAGGTTGTAATATTTTCTAGTACAACTTCTTAGAACAATGTGACCAGTTCATGAGTCTGAAATTTCTTCAAACTTGACTGAACTAGGTGTTTTAGGATCTATTCCTAAGGAGGACATTTAAACTTTGTTAGTAACAAACATAGAATCTTTAGGGTTAGACATGTATTTGAAATAGAATCTATTGAACTATCTTTATATTAGTAGAAAGATGTGGCAGTAGCATGGTCTGATTGGTGAATATATCAATAAAATAGTATTTAATGGAGATATCCCTAGTTGGACGAGAGGGCCCAAATACGTACCAGATATAATCATGGATATATTAGTAGTTGCCTTTCATAAGATATGTACGTATGACCATCCTAAATAGGTAATAATAACACGTGTGATCCTTTCTATCGTTAGAAAACTCAGGGAAAAGTATTTCAATTACTTCATATACAAGTATATGTATAATAGTTCTCTGTTGTGATATATTTTTAGTTTATAAAAGATTTGTATGCGACTAAAAATTGAGGTCGAAGAGTATTGAGGGGTTAGACATAAGTGGTGATTTGTTAGGATATTCAGAGCCAACATAGGCATTAGATTAGGTAACTAATAGCAGGGAAAATATATGTTATATATCAATAGAGGAGAACAACATTTGAATAACATAGACCAAGTTTGCACATAACATAGAGCTCCAGTTAGGGAGAAATAGGTTGAGTAAAGTCCATTGAAAGTAAGAATATTGTTTTTTTTAGTTTTATAAGAAGTTATAAGGAGTGGCATTGATTATTCCATTAGTATGGAGGGTGCTTGTCAAGTAGGTAAAGTATGTAAAAGTTCACCCAGAAGTATTCTCTAATGAACTTTTTGGACATTCACCAGATAGAGGAATCATTTCGGTATCGATGTGAATTCTGGTACCTAACTTATGTTCCTAAAATAACTGAGAGATAAATCAAAAGATCACCTTGATACATATTTGACCCAGTATAATACCTAGGGTTGCATCTCTATTATGCCTATTAAAGGAAAAGGTAGTTCATTATGCATATGTATAGATATTTTGTGATTTATTTGAATCACTATGAAGTATAAGCATCATTTATTTGCTTCACTCTGTGATGTTGCAATTTACTTGATACATAGTAGATTATCTAAAATGCCTGACTAAAGGGATCGGATTACCCTCACTTGTTAACCCTCATATGCTACAAAATCACTAGATAAGTTCACATGTACTTGACTTTTATGTGCAACTGGCCATAGATAAGAGTTCATATGCTATAGTCCCTTTAAATTTCACTATTTATTTTCCTATTTGAATGTTTATAAGGTACCAAATTGTAATGACTCTTTCCATTGTTACAAGTGAGTCAATCATGCAAAAATTTGGGTTAGGTTTTCCCAGAAATTGGAAGTTAAAAATTTCAGGCTAGGCTAGCCTTGGATGAAATCCAAATGAGGTATGGTCTAGGGAATGCGAGAATTTATTTGGTAAATATAATAAAGTTTAGCTTGAATTTATGTTAGATAAGACGATAAGGAATCTATAGAACATTTCATAAGAGAATTCAGATAAGTAGAACTCCCAATATCAAACTTGACATATAGGGGTTGGTCAAAAATGCCATGGTTTGAGGGTGCATTACAAAAAAGGTAAAACTAGGAGTAATCTCGAGTTTCTTCCTCACCACACCCATTATAGTGGGTGGTAGGCCATTATGAGGCTGCCACTATAGCGGAGAAATTTCTGTTGTAGTAGGAATCAAAGGCAGTCAATCCCGGTATAGCGAGCAGATTTCTACTATAGAGATACCGCTATTACTGGATCAGGCTGCTATAGCAGGGTAAATCACTGTTTATGCAGAAATTTCCCCAAAAGTGGATTATTATTTCTAAACACGTTTTGGGGAGGGCTTAGGCGATTTGAGGTGATTTTCACCTATTTTTTACCAAAAGTTTTCATAAAGGTAAGTTATTTATCCCCATTAACTATTTTTTAAATTCTTTGACCTTAAAATCACTAAATTACAGGTCTTGAAGAGGGTTTAACTTGATCTAGCTATAGTTTCTTGTGCAAGAGAGGTAAATTGGATGTAAAACCTTTGGGTTTTAGGTAAAGGTTGATTATTTACTCTTGTATGGCTATAATTCACTAATGTAACCATGAAATTTGTAGTTTTAAGGTGAATTTATGGTGGGAAAGCCCTAAAATGGGTGGGATAATCATGAATGTTTGAGATTAGGCTATAATCCTTGACATTATAGGTCATTTGATTGATTATGTGTTTATATTCCTATTTTTAGACCACAATTACGCCGAGGTTGCAAGAAAAGGGAAAGCTCGGGTTCAGTAGAGCATTTTAGGCTTTGATTGAGGTAGGTGATAGTTTAAATGTAGTTGAAATCCAATTTGTGTTATGTGTGCATAATAACTATTCCTTAGTATTGCTTGTACAATGCATGTTCAAAGAAAGGTGAATGACTGTTTGATATCCTAAGTGTTAATAACATGCAATTAGTTTAATTAAGAGCTTGTTGGTCTTTTTTAAGTGTTGTTTCTGTTATCATTGTGGTTGAGATTGTATTGATATCTTTCATTATTGTGCAATATAATGGTATTTGGACATCTCCACGGGATTGGTTGATATAAGGTTGGTAGACACTTGATGCCTGGGATTTGGTACATGGACAAGAGCTTGTCCATTACAGGTCATGGCTAGTTGGCGAACACAAGACCCTTAGCTTGTGTGGACAGGTATTTAGTGAGTGTGATTGTTCTTTTCTTAGCATGTGTGGACATGTATTTGGTGAGTGTGATAGTTCCTTGAGTGAACTGGGGATTATGCATTTTCTTGATTATATTGATTTCTTGAGTGAACCGAGCTTAAGTCTTGTCATTATTATGTTGGTTCCTTGAGTGAACTGGGTTTGTGTGCTTAATTGCTAAAGGTGGGTTGTTTTTGTAAATTGGGATGCATGTTAATTGCGATAGTTGTTTTCTTATGGATCCTTGACTGTTCTGGGTTAATTGCAAGATGTGACATAATTCTGTATTGTCTATTACTTGTGTAGTTGGGACATGAATATATGATTGTTGAGTCATGATTGTTGACTTGGAGTCTTGTTGGTTGTTATAGTTTGACTTGACTTGTTATCCTTGTTGACTCATATTGAATGAACTTCATGTTTTAAGTTACAAGGTGAAGTTGTATGAACTAGGAGTAGAGTTGCATGATAGGGTTCATGCTTGTCTTGTCGTACTACATTATGGTTATGTATTCATATTTCTCATTTGGGGTTGGACAATGACCTTACTAGTACACTGTTGTTTCTTGTGTAATGATACTATACGTGTTCTTTTTTGTGTTGAGTACAAAGCATATTTTTGTGACTATTTCGAGACCTCAACTGTGATTTAGATGGTATTTGAAGTTAAGGGTGAGCTGCATCTTCCGGGCTACCAATCAATTGTTTTTTGGTCCACTATTTTGGACTTAGATATTACTTTCGTTTATGGGTTGCATCACCCTTATTTTTAATAATCATTAGAGTTTTGGTATGATGACTTTGAGGTTCTAGGGATGGTTTATTTTGGCATACTATGCTTACTCTTCATTTAAGATATTGATTATTGGTTTTATTAATGAGATTGATTTAGTTGCCTATTTTTGGGTAAGCGTTGGATGGTTTATAAGGTTAGTTAGTTCTCTCACCGGTGGGTTTAGTGTAGGTGCCACTCACGATGGGTTTAGGTCATGACAAAGTTCGTATGAGAGCCCTAGGTTCATTGATCTCATCATCCCAAAACAGATCTAGTAGAGTCTTGCAGAATGGTACAGAGACGTTTGTACTTTTCTTGGAGAGGCTATATGACCTTAGAAAACTATCATTTCTTTCTTCCTTCAGGCTATAACTTGATTCCAATTGGTATCTGGCGATCCAAATTGGCATTTGACCCTCTTCGTTCTTTTGTCCGCATATGGTGAACACTAGATCGAATAAAGCAAGAGTAAAAACCCCAGCACCAGTAGCTCTAGCTGCATAACTGGCTATTTAGGGCTGAGGATGAGATATGGGAAGGGGAATGGGAAGAGGGAGAGCAATAACTGCCAGGGGTGGAGCTCATGCATCAACTGACTAGGCTTGTCAGAGGTTAGTATGACCTCCCCAACCCCAGGATCATTTTGAGGAGGTTGAGACAGTGGACGGGGATGGTGTTGAACAGAAGATGGCGGCACTGGCTGAAGGTGCAGTCCTTCCTCCGATGTCTATTGTGGTTATTCACCAGGTGCTGGCTTTTCTTAGTGGGTGTGCTGGTACTGGAGTAACCCCTACTGTGCTGATTCTCTAGGTTCTGAGTGCTCATCCCGCTGCTACTTTACCTCCCAAGGTAAATAAGGCTTTGGGTACTGATGTATTTCCCTGTCCTGTGTTAGACCTCGTCATGAATGGGACCGAACATAAGTTGCTGATCAAGTTTCTAAACATGAAACCTCCTTCATTTCATTGTACTGAGGCTGAGAATGCATTTGAATTCATCATTGATTGCAATGAGAGGCCACACAAACTGGGGATTGTACAATAGCATGTTGTTGAGATTGTGATCTTCCTACTGCAAGGGAATGCCAGGCTGTGGTGGAGAGCCTATATGGAGTATCGGTCACCAGGTTTGCCTCAATTTACTTGGGCTCAGTTTCATTCCCTATTTTTGGAGAAGTATGTACCCCGTACTCTTCAGGACCACAACAAGGATGAGTTTTTGGCCCTTGAACATGATAGTATGTCAGTTGCATCCTATAAGGCTAAGTTTCATCCTATGTCTCGCTATGATACCTAGCTATTGGGATTTGAGGAGGAGAGGATTTGGTTATATGTTAAATGTTTGAACACTGATCTTCAAGTTTTGTCTACTCACATGACTTCTCTAGGAAAAAGCTTCAATAACATAGTTGATTATGTGAAAAAGCTTGAGTGAGTTAATCAAGTTGGTCAGGATAAGGATTTAGCCAAGAAGTCTTAGAATGCAAGTAACTACAATGGATCTTATTCCAGGGGTCAATGCCAGCAGGTTTACTCGGCTTGCCCTATTCAGTCAGCTTTGCCAGCCTCCACAGGTAGTCATTCAGGGGCTATTCAGCAGTATCCAATTGCTAGAGGCCAAGGGGCTTCCTATTCTTTGGCCAACAGTCCTTCTCTTGAGTGAGGTTGTTATATTTATGGTGCTGTGAGGTACTTCAAGAGAGAGTGTCCTCTGAAGCAGATAGGTAATCAGGTACAACAACAAAACATTGTTGTGGCTCAAGAAGGTAGAGGTTGATGTGGAAATGGTAAGGACTATCCACAAGATGGATGAGGTAATAATCAAAAAGGTCATGGTGGAAACAAAGGTAATGATAATGCAGGCAAGGGTGGAGCATATCCTGCTAGAGAGGTTTACCAGCTTGATGATAAATCTCACTGTCATGCCTTCCCAGGCAAGATTGAGGCTGAGGTGTCTGATGCCCTTATTATAGGTAGTATTCTCGTTTGTGACTGGATGGCTACTATTTTGTATGATCCGAGTTCCACTTGCTTTTATGTATCTATTAGATTTGCTTTGGTTCTGGACTTGTTTTGTGATGCACTCTATTCTCTTGTGTATGTTTCTACTCCAGTTGGAGATTTTATGGTAGTGACCCATGTATATCGTGCATGATCTGTTTTATTTATGGATCATCAGACTTGGGTAGACTTGATCATTTTATACATGGTTGATATTTACATTATTCTGGGTATGACTTGGTTGTATCCATATCATGCTTTTATAACTGTAATGCTAAGACAGTGACTCTAAAAATGCAGAGTATGGGTAAACTAGAGTAGGAGGGTGTGTATAAAACTAAGCCGGTGAAAATTATATATTTTGTTTGGGCTAGAAAGCTAGTGGGGAAGGGGTGTTCAGCCTTCCGGGCTCATCTTTGGGATGTTAGTGCGGAGTCCCCTTCTATTGAGTTTGTTCAAATGGTTTCTATGTTTTAGGAGGTATTTCCTACGGATTTTCCTGGTAAGCCTCCTGAGCAGGATATTGTTTTTTGTATTGATTTAGAGCCAGACACTCGCTTAATTTCTATTCCTTCTTATCGAATGGCTCAAGCATAGTTGAGGGAACTCAAAACTCAGTTATAGGAATCGCTTGATAAGGGATTTATTCATCCCAGTACTTTACCTTAGTGTGCTCCAGTTTTTTTCGTTAAAAAGAAAGATGGTCATATGAGGATGTGCATTGATTATAGGCACTTGAACAAGGTTACCATCAGGAATAAGTATCCCTTGCCCCGCATAGATAATCTCTTTTACTAGTTGCAGGGTACTTTGATATTTTGCAAGATTGACTTGAGGTCGGTTTACCATTAGCATGAGGATATACCTAAGATAACTTTCAAGACTCGGTATGGGCATTACGAGTCCCTAGTGATGTATTTTGGGTTTACTAATGCACCGACATCCATCATTAGCCTGATGAATGGTATTTTCAAGTCCTTCTTTTTTTTTAAATTAAAAGGTTGGCCGTAGAGGCCCTTTATTAATAACCAAGGGAAGATACAAATAGGAAAAAACACAAATCAGTGTACTAAGAGGCCCATACCAGATAAAACAAACAAAAAAAACAAAAAAAATGAAAACAGAAAGGTCTAGAACAAAATGAAAAAGGAAAGTCACATTTGAGCTTCTCTTCTCCTGCCTTCAACTTCGGATATCATCTTCATCTCAGCAACATTGTCTGATTATCATGAAGATCATGAAATGGTACCTCCCACAATCTATATCAAAGCTCCTAAAATCACTGAAATGGTGAAGTTTTGGGTATTTTTCGCAGAAGGCATTTTCAGAGTCTCACAAATGCCGTGAAATCATCCCAAAAGAAGACTTTTTTGACTCCACCATTCATAGATCTAGACTCTTATAATCAAGGTAAGTACTATTCACCTTTTATTCAAAATCAATTTACCCATTCGTGATTTTCAATTTCTTCCAAATCCTATCTCCTTGATAGGTTGAGCTCAGCAAGTAGCTAATACCACTGTCTAAGAAGAACAAGATGAAGGTTCAATTTCCAGTCATGTTGGGTATGTACTAGTGCAAGATTTCACCCAGTATTTATTTTACTATCACTCTTTCTTGCATGTACATGTGCGTGTGTATCTCCTGCGTGTGTCATTTGTGCCATTAAATTAATTGTAGTTATGTCCATTGTTGCCTTGTCTTGTTCTTTATGATCCCAATTTTTGTTAGTGCCATGGATATGACTTTTCATTTATTGACGATCCTTACTTTATCAGCTTGTCTTTGTATATTTGGTTTTACCTCCCATTGTTATCAAAAGTTCGATATTGGAATTTTTTGATTCTAAGGTTTGGTATCTGCTGCTTGTCCATTGTTAGGATTGTTTTTTCCTCCCATGGTAATTCTTATGTTGTTAAATATGTAATTCTATCTATTCCTGCAAAAGATAAAACCTGATTAGCAAGAAAATATTCCAGTTTATTGCCTTCCCTGTACATATGCTCCACCACTGCATCCACCTACCTTATCAGATCTCTGATTTTCATAATCTCTATTGCCAAATTCCAAGGCACATCCCACATTCCATCTAACATGTTATTGACAGTCAAGGAATCTGTTTCCAGTATTATAAGCAAATAATTATGTTCAATATTGTACTCCAAACCCATCTTCAAAGCAATAACCTCAGCCATTAGGTTTGAATTATCTCCAAGGCTTCTCACCTCAACATAGATTAGGTTCCCAGAATCATTCCTTATGCAGAAAGCATCTGGACTAGGTCCAGGGTTACCTTAGAAGCACCATCAGAGTTGCACTTAAAGAATCCTAAGTTAAGCATTTTCCAATATACAACCTGACTTACAATCCTAGGGGAATAATCTTCTACAAATTTGACTAGATTAGGCCAATAAGAAGGAAGATTAGACAGCCAGGGGTAGAGACACCTAGCCATGTAAATTATCTTACTATTAATGTTCATTCTCATGCTACCTTGTGACATTCTTCCTCCATGTTTTATCACATTTCTCCTTTTCCATACCTTCCACAATATAAATAAAGGCATAGCCTTAAACAGAGGCTTGAGCTTTGGCACATAGTCAGCTTCCCACCATTTCACATCACTGTGTTTGATCTGAAAAAATGGACCACTGATCCCTACAACAGCTGCAAAATCCTACCAAATATGATTAGAAACAACACATGTCATAAACAGATGCTTTATAGACTTTTGGACCCCATTGTTACAACAATAACAAATCACATTATTAGTGATTCTATTTCTGACGAGAACTTCACCAATGGGAATTATTTTATTCCATAGCTTCCATATAAAGAAAAATCTCTTGAAAGGCTTCCCCTTCATCCAAATTTGCTTAACCATATGCTGAAAATGACCTCTGTCTCTTACACTTTCCCATGCAGACCTTACATTGAATTTTTCTGATTTATTCAGCATCCACCATGGCTTGTCCCATTCTCCTGGATCTTTCCTACAATTAATATTATTCACTATATGATTGCATATTTTAACATTTAGAGTTTGTTGCAACAATTCAACATTCTAGTTACCATTATCAAAGAATTGATTGATCTCATCCAACTGTAAATTCATATCAAAGTTCACAGGCAGATCATAATAGAGGGAACCCAATTGAGTTAGTTGTCATACCACACACAAGAATTCCCACACCTGGGTTCCCACCATATATGTTGGTCAAACATATTTCTAGCTTCAAGCCTATATTTCCAAGTCAAAGAACCCCCTTTCCACTCTACCATTTGAAGCCCCAACTTCTTATAATATTTGTTCTACATAAAATTAGTCCACAAGGATTTTTGTTTTCTAAATATCCATAACAACTTGGAAAATACCTTAGACACATCAAACAATGACCTAAAACCTAATCATCCCTCCTCTTTGGGCAAGCAAATGTCAGACCAGCAACCCAATGTTTATTCCACCATTCTCCTTGAAGTTCCATAAGAATCTTGCAAAGACTCTATGTAGATCATGTAAAACACATTTTGGGGGATTAATATCAGACAACAAGTAGATAGGAATACTATTCAAACATTGTTGATAAGTACAGCCTTTACACCAAAAGATAGAATCTTCCCCTTCCAAGCTTGTCATTTATTTTTGCACTTTCTTCATGAATTCTGGAAAATACACTTTATTCTTCTTAGCATGATCTATAGGAAAACCTAGATACATGAGAGGGAAATAACCTCTATTAACCAGTACATTCCTCTACCTCTCTGATAAGAACATGAGCAGTCTTATGATATATAAGGAAATCACTTTTATCCTTGTTTATCAGTTGACCAGATTGTGTTTCATAATTCTTGAGGACCTCCATAACCATCTTCATAGATTTCCTATCAGCAAATACAAAAATTATAGTATCATCAAAATATGCCAAATGATTGATACTATCACTCCATTTAGGCATGGCAAAACCCTTAAATACTGGATTATCAAACAAAGAATTTAGGAATCTAGATAATACTTCAACAGATAAAATAAACAAAGATGGGGATAGAGGACCTCCTTGCTTTACACCTTTTTCAAATCTTTCTTGGATTCTTTTGTGATAGTTTTTATTGATGACATTTTGGTACTTCAAGAGCAAGAAGGAACATACAGGTCATCTTCACATTGTCTTGGGAATTTTGTAGGAGAAGCAATTATATGCAAAGTTCTCAAAATGCAAGTTCTGATTATCTTTGTTTGCCTTCCTATGTAATGTAGTCTAGGAAAAAGGGGTGATGGTAGATCCCCAGAAGATCAAGGCGGTTAAGAGTTGGGTTTCGCCATGCTCTATGACTGAGGTTAGGAGCTTCGTGGGTCTTTCTAGTTACAATCACATGTTTGTCTAGAATTTTGCTTCTATTGCTACCCACTTGAAAAAGTTGACTCATAAGGAGGTGCCATTTGTTTGGTCAGATAAGTGTGAGGAAAGCTTTCAAAATCTCATGACATTTTTGAACTATAGCTCATATTCTTTTATAATCGGTTTCAAGTAAGGATTTTGTTGGATATTGTGATACTTCACATTTGGGTTTGGGTGTGGTGTTGATGCAGGACAGGAATGGCATTGCTTATGCTTCAAGGAAGTTAAAGCCTCATGAAAAGAATTACCCAACTCAGGACTTGGAGTTGACAGTGGTGGTGTTTGCACTTAAGATTTTGAGACACTATCTTTATGATGTCAAGTGTGAGGTATTCATAGACCATTATAGCCTACAATATGTGTTCACGCAAAGGGATTTAAACTTTAGACAGAGAAGATAGATTGAGTTATTGAAAGACTATGATGTGATGATCCAGTATCATCCGGGTAAGGCCAATATCGTGGCAAATGCATTGAGACAAAAAGCAATATGTATGGGCAGTTTCGCCTATTTTAAGGTGCCAAGGCAACCCTTGGCTAGGGAGTTTCAAACTCTAGCATCTAAGTTCATGCAATTTGGTGTTTCAAAGAGGGGTAGAGTGTTGGCTAGTATCGAGGTGAAGTCAACATTCCTCGATGAAATGAAGGCAAAAAAGTTCGAGGATGTGGAATTGAATAAAATCTCGAACAAGGTAGTATCTAGTGAGTCTTCAAACATCACACTTGATGCATGTGGAGTAGATTATTTTAGAGGGCGAGTATGTGTTCCTCAGGTTGGTGATTTGACTCAGAGTGTGCTAGCTGAGGCTCATGGTTCATGATATTCTATTAATCCAGGTGCAACTAAAATGTATCGTGACTTGAGGCATCTTTATTGGTGGCCGGGGATGAAGAAGGGTATAGTGGAGTATGTATCCAAATGTCACAACTTTCAGCAAGTAAAGTACGAGCATCAAAGTCCTGCGGGTTTGATCCATAGGATACCCATTCCTGAGTGGAAGTGGGAGAGGATAGCTGCGGATTTCATGGTAGGTCTTCCTAAGACCTTGGGGAAGCATGACTCGATTTGGGTTATAGTGGATAGGATGACTAAATCAGCCTATTATATTCCAGTTAGAGTAGACTACAACTCTAAACGGTTGGCCAAGATCTACGTCAGGGAGATAGTGAGGATAAATTGGGTGCCACTTTCAATCATTCAGATAGAGGTATGCTATTCACTTCTAAATTTTGGGACAGGTTGCACGGGGAGTTAGGCACCCAACTAACTTTTTTCATAGCCTCTCATCCTTGAACTGATGGACAGTCACAGAGGATGATTCAGGTGTTTTAGAAAATGTTGAGGGCATGTGTGATCGACTTTGGTGGCCATTGGGACCAGTTCTTGCCATTGTGTGAGTTCTCATACAACAACATCTATTAATATGGCTCTATTTGAGGCACTCTATGGGAAGGAGTGTAGATCGCTCATAGGATGGTTTGAGGTTGGTGATGTGAAACCTTTGGACACTGATTTGGTGAAGGAAGCTCAGGAAAAAAGTGTGATTTATCCAAACCAAGTTGTTGTTAGCCCAGAGTAGGCAAAAAAAATATGCAGACCGTAAGGTGAGGGATATGTCATTCAGGGTTGGTAATCAAGGTTTGTTGAAAGTATCACCTATGAAAGGAGTCATGAGGTTTGGAAAGAAGGGTAAACTTAGCACTTGGTATATCTGTCCATTCGAGGTTCTTGGCGATATGGGGCTAGTAGCATACAGGTTGGCATTACCACCAAGCTTGTCTGGGGTCCGTCCGATGTTCCATGTATCCATGCTTAAGAGATACCATGGGAACAAGGATTACATTATCAAGTGGGATTTAGTTTTGTAAGATAAGGATCTTACTTAGGAGGAGTTGGTTGCTATTCTTGATTGGGAAGTCCAAAAGTTAAGGAAAAAGGAAATTCAATCAGTAAAGGTACAATAGAAGCATCGTCCAATTGAAGAAGCCACTTGGCAAACTAAGAATGATATACTGGAAAAGTACCCTCACTTGTTTGAGGATACATATACTATTTCATTTTCTTGACATAGCTCATTTTTCTTATTTGATTGTTCGGGGATGAATAATAGGTAAGTTGGTATCTGTTGTAATGACATGTTCCATCATTACGGGTGAGTCAATCATGAAAAAATTTGAGTTAGGTTTTCCCCGAAATTGGAAGTGAAATATTTCAGGCTAGGCTAGCTTTAAATGAAATCTGACTGAGATATGGTCTAGGTAAATCTGGGAATGGATTGGCTAAATGTAATAATGTTTAGCTTGACTTTATGTTAGCTAAGATAATAAGGAATCCGTTGGACTTTTTGGAAGTGAATTTGGATAAGTAGAACTCCAGATATTGAACTTGGCGTGAAGGGGTTAGTATGAAATGTCATGGTTTGAGGGTGAATTATGAAAAAGGAAAAAATGGGAGCAATACCGAGTTACTGATGTTCCACACCTGCTATAACGGGTGGCAGGCCACTATGGTGCTGCGCTATAGCGGGATTGGGGTGTTATATCGGGGTAAATCTCTATTTATGCAGAAATTTTCCCAAAAATGAGTTACTATTTCTAAACACGTTTGGGGAGGGATTAGGTGATTTGGGATAATTTTTACTTATTTCAACCAGATTTCTCTGTAAAGGTAAGCATTTCATCCCCATTAATTAGTTTTTTGATTCCTTTACCTTAAAATCACTAATTTACAGGACAGAGAGGGTTTAACTTGACCTAGCTATAATTTCTAGTGCAAGGGGGGTAAATTTGTAATGACCCTTCCGGTTATTTCCACGTATACGTTTGCCTTGAACCGTTAGAGCTTGTTTGTAGTGGCCCCAAGTCATTTAAGGCTTGTCAGGACCGGTACTTTGGCGCCGAGTCCATTTGTTTGATCGTAAGTTTCTTTGATAAATTTTCTGAACTTTGGGTAAAATGTCTCAGGGCTTTTCTCTCAATATATAAAGAGTTAGAAGTCCGCTGAAATACCAAATCGAAGGTCTACGAGTCTAGTTTCCTACGCACAAAACCTCATATCCAACTGATCTCTGAGTAAAAAGTTGTGACTGTTTTACCGCGGACTGTCTGGCAGAAACCGGGTTGCGAACCGGGTCGCGAACCGGGTCGGGTCAAACTCGATTTAAGCCTCAACTTCACGTTTTACAACGCCATTTCAGTTCCGAAACAGTGAGAAAACATAAGGGAGGATTCCGAGAGAGTTCTTGAGTATCAAAATCGTGCGATGGTGAGTTGCGAACTTAAATTTAAGAATTTTATTAATATCGCGTGCATTTGAAAATATTTTATTTGAAAGTTGAATTTGGTAAAAAGTTACATTATTACTACCTTTTTAAAAATATTTTAAAGGTTTATGAAAAATATTTTGTTACGATATAATTGTATATGTATTTATTTTATAAGGTTTTTATGCATTGTAATATTTTAACGGAGATAGTAAATTTAGTTATGTTGAAATTTATTATTATAATATAGTAGGTTTTATTCGAAATAATTTTCTAATGATTATGGTATATTCAAAAATTATATTTATTTTACCACGAATCTATGCAATACCCGAGTATATACATAATGAGATTAATATTAATGTTATGGTGCCACCTCCACCTCGATGTGGAAGTGGAGGGAGTGGACACAACATTGTAATCAATGGGTGGCATTATTTGTCTTGAAATGGGTCACTTTCCAGTAGTGAATTTGAATATGTTGGAACCATTCATATTAGTCGGTGAAGTGCTGGTCATGTTTATATTGACAAGCAATATCTTCTTCACTTATTTTCCATACAAAGCCAATTTCACAACATCTGCAATATGGGCATATTCACGCTGGAAGAAGGATTTTGTAGGAAATTTATTTTTTAAATGGTATATTTGATCTCAAAAAAAGAAGAAGAAAATCGATTATCTACGTCAAGTTATTCAAGCCCGAGTTCAAGTTTGATTTCGTTTTGGAGCTTCTTTTTGGAGAGGTTCGAGCTTGTCATCGGACGACAGGTAGGTTACGGTTTACTTTCCCTAGACTCCGCATATATAGGATAAAATTGTATTAATGGGCATCCTTGGGTTGGTTTATTAGGTTGATACCACAGACCTCGACCGATTTATTCATGTCCGCCTACTTTTGTTCCTCCGTTGCTTGTAGTAATCGCCGATATATTTTATTTACCCTTGTGGTCCTGTGAGGCCTTGTTGACTCTGGAACATAGAAGGTGGGAATCTGGGAATGTCCGCGAGTCCCGGGCATAGAATTATCCTTCTAGGCTGGTTATGCTTGCTGAGTAGCTGTGGGCCTGTGCAGGGTCGATAGGTTGATTGTGAGCTGCT